>JAKSZP010013167.1:0-296512 GCA_022478985.1 Massospora cicadina
TAGCATATGTAATCACATTTATTACATATTTAAGGTCCTAAACTAAACAGACTACTTCAAATCCCACTTCAAAATGACATCTAATTTATCTTCAGGTCACAGATTGTTATATACAATTCAAAGTAACATGTAATAACGAAATATTAATTTTGTCAAGAACAAAGACCTCCTTTTCTTTTCCCTACACAGGCCTTAAAACTAGTCACAATATTTAGTACAATATGATCATTTACAATTCTTGGCATTTTATGTTTCAATAAATTGTAATTATATAGCTAGATCACAAATTCATATTATGATAATAACTTTTAGATCATGGTATAGTTGAAGTAGCACAGTCAACGCAGCCACAGTAATGCTTCCTATTTGTGTCAATATGAAGTCTACAGACCTTTGTTTCTAGGAGAATATTAATGTAAGTACTTCAAATGAATATTTCAGACTTATTAGGTTTTCTAAATTTAATAGCCTTGCTATAGAAAAGAAATTAATTTTGCTAAAATAGATGATGAGGATTATAAAAAGACCTTTAGTGTGAGGTTCTACTTTATTCTAGTTGCACAGATTATTGTTGTCCAGTCCAAATATAGCTCTGCTGTGTAGCATGACTACGCAGTAAAGCTCTTGGTCCTTTAGTTTAGGTAAGACTACGCTAAATATCTACTTGGATAAAAATAATGTTCAACAATAAGTAAAATCATTTAAATTAAAATAGATATATGATATTTATAGTTGAATTACTTCACTTAAGACATATCAGAACTCTTGGGATAAGGATTATTGATTATAGTACAATGCAATTATAGAAGGGCCTCAGTTTTGTCAAAAAAGGGATTCAAACGAGTTGTTATGGGTTGATTACAATGTAACTAGTTATAGGGAAGATTATAACAGATTTAAAATTGTTTTATGACTTTAGTTCATAAGTCAAAAAATTGATCATCCAAATTTTTTTCCATTGACTTGATTTACAATTTGGCTATCAAGGGAATAATCATCCAGTTCAAATAATGGTAAAAGAATTTGGCGTGAGCATGTGTAACAATCTTTAATCAATTAAGCTTCAAATAGTGTGTGCTATGCCGTGACCCAATCAAGTACAACTTAAAGTCCTTTCCATAAATTAGCTAACTTATGTTTCCTGCAAAATCCATTTATATTAGATGAAGCATCTCGTTCACCAACTGCGAAGCTAGTCACTGTGAACCTATTTAAATCATCTCTCTCTTTTAGTTATTTTCATATAAAAAGCTTCCCCATAATCTTTATTCTGGATTCTAATTAGGGCTTCCATCAGTCAATCAAAGTACTCATATGGTTAAATCACATCCTCATTGTTAATTATTGAATGTAATAAAACTTTAGTGCAGGTTGTCAACCGTACAAAAGCTGGAAAGATGAATATCCCATACCGCTATTCTACTGATATTATTACCATAATTAATTAATGTACACATATGGCCCATTGAGATAGAAAAATATATGCAAGCTTTCTAAAGAGATTGCACTAAGTCACTATTGGCACATTTCACATCCATTTAGTCTTGGGATGATAAGAGACAATAAGAGCTCCACGGATTCCCATTAACTAATTCAGATTTGAGGTGACTCAAGATGTGAAATTGATTGCATTGTTCATGAGGATAACTTGTGGAAAACCATGTTGATTAATTATCTGTTACACTTTAAATTTGCAGTAAATATTGCCCTATGATCTCTGGTGGACCAAAATTTGCTACTTAACGTTATGATCAATTGACTATAATTTATAAGAAGTTAAGAACTCTGGTGGGAAGGGTCTTATAATATCTTTGGACATTGCATGCCAGGTCTAATTAAGCTCAACAACCTGTAAGTTGTTGTGGGATTATAGAGATAATGGGCTTGATATTTATGACATTTCATTAACACATTTTAAACCTTTAAATCTTAAGAATTCCTAAAGTACCACTGGTGAATTATATTTAAGGTCTTAAGTAGGCCTCCATGTCCTGCTGCGTGATGAGCTTGCAAAATGATTTCTAGAGGAAATGAATGTAGAGGGTATCATCATTAGTCATTACCTAAAATTTTGTAAATTTGTCCATCCAAATTATATTGTCCTTCATTATTAATCCAAGGTGTGGCGAATAGCAAGTTTTTATGTAGGTTTTATCTTCATTTTTCAAATAGAAAGTCTGTAAAGGAAATAATACTGCTACAACAGGCAGCCGCTAGAAGTCCATCAACATTATGATGGGTTTTTCTAGAGTGATGTACTATCTCATATTCATAGGCCTGTAGTTTCAAGTTCCATCATGCTAATTAACCTTCAGGCTCCTTGAGATTATATAGCCATTGTAAGAAGGAAAGTTCAGTGACAATCTTAAACTTGGCCCAATTATAATGACTAAAATTGTTTATATGAGTAAGTGATAGATAAATTTTAACACTTTATTAAATATAATTACGCTTGTGCCAGTCCAAAATTGACTGCAGAAAGCTACCATATCTTCTCCATCACTTTCTATCTGAGAAAGTACAGCTCCTATAGCTGTGAGAGATGAACCAGATTGTACTATAAAGGGCTTGTTGAAATTGGGTTATCTCAAGATAAGGGCTTCAGTCAAAGCTTTCTGTAAACGTTTAGAGGAATCTTTGCATTATCAAGACCATTGGAAGGCGATTCCTCATCAAATCAGATGTATTAGAGGTTTGGTGAGTTGTGAAAATACCAATATAAATCAGAGGTAGTATCAGGCCCATTTTAGAATGTACTTGGATGCTTTGCTTACTCTCAGGTTATCTCATGCAATTGAGGACGTCAAGTTTTTTTTGACTGCGGATCTATTCTTGAGTATCAACTATTTGACTTATATACTTCATTTAAGGCCAGAAGAACTTACATCTCTTAGTTTTGTTTTAATTGAGCTTGGGCTAACTTCCAAAAAAACTCTTTCAGATGTGACAAATGTTGGATGAACGTTTTTCTAAAACAAATTTATATCATCAAAGTAAATTAAGATGCAACTCATATTCAAATCTCCAAAAATGATTATTGCCTGCTAGAAAGTGGCAGCATATTTCATAAACCTTGGGCATTTGATACATTTTAATAATCCCTGAGAGGTATTAATTGCAAATCTTTCCTGGTCTTAATGAGGTAGGTCAATTTGCCAGTATCCACTGATGAGGTCTAGAGCTGTAAAATATTTGGCTTCTACTTGTTGATCCAAAGTCTCATCCGTTTGCAGTAATGGGTAAGTATCCTTTTTAGTTGTATCATTTAGATGCCAAAATTGTTAAAAACTTAAATATATCCATCTTTTTCTTAAGTATGAGTACTGAACTGTCCCATAACTGCGCTAAGGAACAACCATCCCTTGACTATGTGCTTTTCCAATTCCTTTTTCATCTCTTTATCACTGGCCTTACTTCTCCTTATTGTTCATGATCAGATGGGTTTTGCATCCCCAGTATCAAAATGGTGTTGGATCCCCTAGCGCACCCCATGTTGTAGTTTTCTGTCACAAATAGTTAAGCATAATTTTTTACCAGGGCCATTACTTGTTCCTTCTATTCCTCAGCTAGCCCATCAAGTTGTTCATGAGAAGCAACTGTGCAGATTAGTAGGAACAGTTCAGGTAAACCAAAGGCTTTCAGTTTTCCAAAATCATGTTTTTTCAAATTTCTTCTAGCGGAATAAGGTGTAAAAATGTGAACTTTTTCCTTATTGAAAAACATTTTTAGCCAGCTATATTGACAATTAATACATAAATCTTTTGATGACTTGTTGAACTTATCCCAGAGCAGCAAAAGGTTCAGTCTCTAATTGTTGCCAGGGGCATAATTTCTCCCAACATTCCTTCATGTAACATATAGTTCATTTTAGTTGAAACCAAACGCTGTTCTCCAGGGCTTATAACACAGTATTAGAAGTTTTAATAAAAATTCTTTTATTCTTGAGAATGGTGGCAGGAGGAGGTGAACCTTCTGTGGCCCATTTGTTGGTTTCAGATAGGGATTATACTATTGCTATACACCACATTGATAAAATTTATTCCTATAATTTAAGAAACTTTAAATATCCCTTGAATAAGAAGATGCAAAGTTTGACCTAAAATATTAAAGGTGACCTCCTAGTAGCTTAACGGAACCATAAAATTTAAGAAGGCTAGTACTAACAAGAAATACATAGTGTCATAGATAATCACTATAGCAGTGTTACTAGCCTTCAAAGAGCTGAACCTCATTAATAACGTGCTATACGCTAACTCAATAGTAGTACTCATAGGTCCAGCCATTCCATATTATTGATGGTGGGTCACATAAGAAGCTATTCTCAGCTGTCTGGCGAATTGACTGTAAATTACATTTACAAGGGGCGCTGCTGTTAATGATGGCTCAAACCTGAACTTTATTTTACATAAATAACAATACAAGATGTTTTGAAAAGTAATGTGTATCCCCATTTATTTAAGATTACAACGATTATCAACTTGTTTAATCATAGCTTATCTGTTTTCCTACATCAGGGAAGTGGGTGGTCAATGTATCAAGTAAGAGCAAAACTTTGACCTATTTTGGAGCTAAGAATTAGATTTTCAGTACAGATATGGTGATTGTGTTCACAATTTGTGCGGCGTACAGTTTAAAACAGCTTCTTGCCTTCTTGTTCCATGGCAGAGAGATAAATTCTGGTGATTGCTGATAGCGCTGAAATGCTTTTATTGGATCCTGATATGTGGATAGCTCACACTTCCTTCAAGAATCTGAGATAGGACTGAATGACAACTGTCTTTAGATTTTCCCCCTTCAAAAACCATGGCTTTTTTCCCTAGCGTTTATCCTTTTCACAGGTCACAAGGTTTACCCCATGACGTTGTTTAGGTCAGTAGTCTGAACAAATTCCTTAGATATAAAGTCCAACAGTTTATCTTGGCTAGGTTGCGGCAATTTCTGGAATCTCCACAAAGGATAGAAAGGCTTTCCATGATCCCTCTATTACTCTCATCAACTCGTGGAGCTGGTTAATTTGAGTTTTTCATGTTGATCAGTCAAAAAGTGACTTCACACCTCTTTAGGTATTCTATCATGGATGGTGTGTCTAAATCCTTCACAAGATCCAGAATCAGGGAATGGTGAAATTCCAGATAGTTCTTAGTGCATGCTGAAGCATGATCTTGATGTCAAATTTCACCGTGGCCTTAGCACCCAGGCAGCACCTGCGCTTTGTAGTAAAATTGGTCATAAAATTTGGTAATGGTCTCATGATTCTTAAACTAAATGGTTATGAATTCAGCCTAAAAGCATCCATGTGATCAAGAGATTTGAACTATAATAAAGCTGCTTTTTCTACATCAGCAAAGGTCCAACGTTACTCAGGTAAGTAGTGCATAATCTGATCTTGACGTTGGTCATCTAAACAGATAATAATAATAGTGCCTACTAAAAGGTCATCTGCTCTGTGCATTGTAAGTCCCAGAGTGCAACCCTGCACCTCAACTATTGAGAAGTTCTTGTTCTGGACAAAAAAGAGGCTAAGGATTGGTTGCCCTTATTTTTTTGAAGGGGTGACTTAGTTTACCTGGTAAAAAAGAGGTGGGTGACAGCCTATCCTCTGGAGATTGTCCCCTTGCCTCACATTCTTACCACCAAGGAGCTTGTGCAGAAAATTGGGGGGTGGTGTCTGGAGGTGGCGGCGGCAAAAAGCCATCGCCACAGAAGATTAGTGGCTGATCCTCACTCTCAGTAATCCTGAGCCTGATGTGAGAGTCATTGAAATTGATAACTTAGTTCCAGGAATAACTAAATTGTACATTGTACGCTCAGGTTCAAAAACCCATCAATCTATTTCTGCTCTGAAAAAAAGATGAGCCCATACTCAATAGGTTAAGGCACAATAAAACCTCTAGACACACAATGGAACATCCCATACTTACCCTGGCCATGGACATAACCAATCATCCACTTTGTAAAGCGTCACCAATCTGCTAAGTGAAATTGCACCAAGAGGGAAAAATTTAGTGGAAAATTTTGAGCCTAAGTTGGCTTTCCAGATTGAGATTGATCCAGAGTTGTAATAATTTTGAAATGTTGATCCACCGAAATAAATGTGATTACATTACCCACAGTTAATGCAAACTTCATTATTCCCCAAGCCCTAGCACTTAAGATGACTGTCCCCACAGGTGCAGTTGTCAGTCAATTTTTTCCTTTTGTTTTAATCTAAACAAAATTTACATGCAAAATTCAAATTATCATTACTTAAGCTATCCATTAGCTGCACTCTTTCCTAAGGTCAAGTTTCCTGTCTACTTAATGACTGATCTATAGTATCCAGGAATTACTATATTGTTGCCCTCCCTCTTTGAATGAGGATATTGGTATGATAGTCACCTTAGGTTGAATCCATTTTATTAGCCTTGTGGCGCCAGGATGTACTTTTGCCCCTTGAGGTGATCTCCACTTGGTGGGCTAAGTTCTGCAACCCTTCTGCGCATTCAAACACTCACATTCCTATAAAAAATTCCAGACTACTTAGGCGTCCCAAAGATTTGACTTCAGCAGAATCTGTAGCCACCTTTCATAAAACGATGGTTGCTGGCAGGTATGTTAGTAACAGTGATCAATCATCATCTCGCAGTTGTTCCCTTCCCAATTAGAGATCAAGCCAATTGGATGGTTATTCCTTTGGCATTCAGGTCTGTGTTCTTAATTTAAAATAATCCTGACTGACAGGATAGTCTCAACTTTATTATATAGTTCCAAGACATGGTCATATTGTACATTTTATAAATGACTGCATATTTCCATGATTGTCAAACTTAGGGAAATAGATTGGAGTATATTGTCAAGCTCTGGAAGGAACCTCCAGATTTAGATGTCACTGGTACAATACTAGCCTGAGGCCCTAGGTTACTAACTTGGGGCTAACTTGTTTCAAGAGCTGGCAACTCCACAGAAGGAGGCAATGCAGACAATGAGATAGGCACTAAACGTGTAGGCTGATGCATCATCTCTGAGATAGCCTCTTTTTTAAGGGTTCTTCTTTAGTTAGCTCTGGTTGAGCTGGGGCACAGTTTGAAGAGGGCACCGACATCTACCATCATGAAAGTCACCTTTAATTTGGTCCCAGGCTTTTCAATTCTCATGCTCTCTATAGTACTACCTTTTGAAATGTTGTAGCTCCATAGGATCTCTCTGCCCTTCATGAATGCCAGCGCGCAGTTCATCCAATTCAACTTTATGGGCAGTCTCTGAAGTATCATAATACATAATTGATGGTTTAACTCATTTCTATATTGGATAAGGTCTCTGCTATCTTGTTCAAGCGCCAAACTAATACTATCAATTCTTTGATATCCCGCTGCATGGCTACTTGTTGAGCTTCAATTTAATTGAATTTTAACTGGAGGTGTGTAGTGGTTTTGATGTTACTTTCCATGTGTTGTGCAGCCAACCACTTTGTGTTAACTTTATTGATCAAATTCCTCAACTGCCTTGGCCTGCAAAGTAATGTTACCTTGAGTAACTCAAGTACATTTAACTAACTCTCTAAGCTAAGTCATGCACTAAATCCACTCATTATTCACCCCACGATTATCCATGGCTTGATATCCTAGGGGCAGCACATTTTAGTAAAAATTGATCAATAATTACATCCAGTCATTTCTTAATCTGCATACTAAGGTTGCAGTTGTCTTAATGTCCTGACAAAAATCCTGGAAACTGGCTTCAAGCTGCATATTCAGATTTCGCAATGATTTCGCATTTTTCTATTTATTATTACACATCTCCTTAATTAGGCGTGGTGGCAAAATAATCATTGAATTTTTACACTGTGAGTTAAAGATACCTAGCGTAATATTGCACCATCTGGTCTATATCATTAGCCTAGTGTTGTACTAGATGATGACTCAGAGACCAAAAAATTTCATATTCTTGATTATCTGGTCCTGTTTCTGCTGATGTTTAAGATAAGGTAGAAGATAATTTTTTATGGGCAAAGAGCTGTAATTACTGATATAACACTTGTCCACTCTGTCTCAGATGCTCCGTGGTGATAATATAAGTTTCAAAGTACTCATACTGAAGAGAAAACTGAAACTCAACTTTCTCCAGCACTATTCGATTAGGCTTAGGAGAGTTGACATAGAAGAAGTCATATTGATTATTTTTACTATTCACACTTCCTGAGTTAGGTCCATTATAAGTTATAAATTATTCTTCTGCTACTACAGCCCCTGTAGTGAGCACCACTTGTGTAGTTTGAGGTCCTTCTTCATGATACTTGCACAGGTTTTATCTGCATAGTCTAACTTTAACTCTACATAATGCATGACTTTTTTATAAAAATTTATTGCGGGGAAGGCCAACCATGGGACGAACACTTCCGAATATGACTCAGAAGAGACAAAACTTAGTACCAGGAAGGCAACCCAGAGAAGTGATGCTATCTCTTGTTGCCAGCGGGAACGCCACTTATGGGGAGGGGGAGGGAACGTGAGTAGAGGCCGTAGCCACAACTGAACACGTGTGGAGGAAGGGGTCTGATTTGATGAACCAGACTGGGAACCAGGAGGAGACCAGCTGTCAGTGACGCGGTGGGAGGTATCCAAACATCCATGCTTGAAAGTGGTCCACCAAATGAGACCGGAATCTGTGGACAGCTTCTGGGAGGGTGGGGTGGAGCCTGCGATGGCATCTAAGACAATCGTGTGGATGGTCCACATGGAAATTGCAACCACCAAAGCACGGAGGGAGGGTGGAAGAGAGGAGGCCATTGATAGAGCAAACATATCTCTTGACAGACTGAAGGGATGCGTTTGATCCTGGCCCAGCAGACGTTGAACTTCGCACCATATCACTTTAGAGGTGGGGCACTTCTCCAGGCGGTGGAACAGTGTTCCATACTGGCCACACATGACATAGGATGAGTGTAAAGCGTTAGAGCGCTCAGCTGTATGATACACCCACCTCAGGCAGCGCCACACATGGGAGCGGACTTGAGGCCGCAACAGAGGATGGCGTACATATTTCCAGATAGTTTTTTGGGTCTCAATGGAGTAAGGGATGTCCATCAAGTCCAGATAGTCCACCCTGGATAGGACATGGGGCCGAATGGGGATCACGCCATCATGGATGGGTAGCCCCTGTACCTCTTGCGTGAACTGAGGAGAGGGGCGGCCTCTTTGGGTTGTATGTCCGCTAATACGAATTTTCCACTCAGCGCTCCACATGGAGAGTAGGATTCGTTTGTAGTGGTTTTAGTCCCGTGAGGACCTGTGGCCAATGTGTGTGATGCGAGGTATTTCATCAGGGAGTGGGGGTTTGATGGATTGTTGCGGCCCAAGGCGCGGGAGAAGTTGGAGCGGGCTGCGCAGGACCAGTGTTGGGAGGGGAGTGTAGGGGAGGTGACGGCCGCAATCCAGGTGCCCAGGATCTTGGCAGCATGGGCTTTGAAGTCAAGCAGACCCATGTCACCATGATGATGAGGGCCAAACATGACCTCTAGCCGTACTGGTGGAGGGCGGCCTGACCAAAGCCATCCTTGCAGCAAGGCATACAAGGATTTGAAGAAGCTTGGGGAGAAGGGGACGGCGTGGGCTCCAAACCAGACTTTGGAGAGGAGCATAGAGTTGGCTAAAACAACCCTGCCAGTAAGGGAAGCAGGGTGGGCTCTGAGAGAGGCGATTTGCTTCGTCACGTTGTCCAGAATATGGCACTCCATTACTGCTGATGCATATCCGCCTGCCTCCATCCACACGCCCAGATGGCGTACCGGTCCTATGGAAGGACGTGGCACAAAGGGGAGCACCAGTGGGGCGGTGTATGTTGAGTTAGTAGGGCGAGGACGTGGGCGAGCAGATGGGCCGGGTTGGGAACTAATTGCTGGGGTCCAGCAGTTATGAAACTGACCAAGGAGGATGATTTCAGTTTTGGAAGCATTCAGTGCCGCGTTGCTTACCCGAGAATACTCCTGGATGAGAGCTTCAAGCGCGCGTGCATCTTGATTATCAGACACCCCAACCACACAATCATCTGCAAACGCCATTATCTTGACTGGGGCTTGGCCTGGCACATGGACCCCAGTGAGTTGGGCATTCACATTTCGCAGTAGTGGGTCAAGATTGAAGTTGTATAAGAGTGGGCTGAGGGGGTCCCCTTGTCGCAAGCCCCTTTGAGGGCGGACTACTTCCGTTAGGAAGCCAGGGCCACGTACTGCCATTCTTGCAGATTCCGTGAGCAGCATCAACCAGTTGATGAAGCGAGGGGGTAGGCGGAATTGATGGAGGCAGGCCCTGAGGTATTCCCAGTTTACTCTATCATAGGTCTTTTGTTGGTCCAAGAATACAAGTGCCCCAGAGGCTGTGGATTGACATACATTAGCCACAGAGTGCACGTTATCCCAAATTGACCTTCTGGGTATAAAACTGAATTGTTCTGGGGAGATGGTGGCAGATGCTACAATCCCTAAATGTTTAGCCATGATTGTTGTTAAAATTTTAGTGTCTGCGTTTGTTAGAGAAATGAGGCACCAGTTGGCTAAGTCTAACTTATCCCCTTTCTTGAAGAGTGTGATGGTAAAGGCCTCATGTCCTCCTGGTAGAAGGCGTGTTTCCAACAGGCTTTGGTTAAGTGAGGCGAGCAGCAATGGGGATATATATTTGAAATATTTTTTGTAGAACTCATATGGAATGCCATCTGGGCCTGGGGATTTTTGGTTTGGCGCACCGTGAATGGCTGTCCATAATTCGGTCAGAGTAATTAAATTCATTATTTCTGGGTATTGGAAAATGGTGCAGATGTGGGCTCAGTCGAGAAATTCTGCCACTTTGGCTGGCTGAATTGGATCAGATCAGTACAACTCGGAGTAATACTTTTGTGTTTTGATTGCCACTTCGGCTGGCATATCCACAATGGAATCATCTGATCTTTGCACCTGTGTGCAGGCCACGCTCTGGCGTGGTGCAAATTTTTTTTAAAGAAATGTGCAGTGCACTTATCACCTTTTGTGATGCGTGTGGCCCTGTACTAAACACAAACCTGATGTTTGTGTTGCCTTTCAAGTGCGTTGAGGTGGGCAGCTGCCTCTGCCCACTTCTGGCCCCATGCAGAGCTGTATCCTGTAGCTGGGATGTTGGACTCCAGGTGTGCCAACTCTGCCAGAGCATGCAAAATGACCGCCGATGTGGCTTGTGAGCATCTGGAGGAGAGATGGCGAGAGTGGCAGATGGTTTCATTTTTGAAAGTTGCCCATGTGGAAATGGGGTCCACACAAAATGGTGCAACAAACTTTTTTGCCAAAGTTGCCACTTTCACCCACATGGAAAATCCTGGCAATGCAAGCTCGGAGGGGCAGATTTTGCACCAATGTGGGGCCTTAGCAGCTGTGACAGGTAGGTGGTAGGTTAGCAAGACCAGTTGATGGTCAGAGAATTCCATTTTTGTTGCTTTGAAGTGGGAGATGTGGGGTTGGAATTTCTCTGGTGTTAGGATAAGGACAATGCGGGTCATGGACCTTAATTGGCTGTTGTGGACGTGGGGGCGCGTCATGTTTTTGAGCAGCAGGGCATGTCGTGGCAGCGCATCCATTAACCTGAGGGTGGCCTTTAGAACGCGCAGTTCTATGTGACCCTGGGGGGTGTGAGGTGAGGAAGGCCACCGGTCCGTTGGTGTATTTAGCCAACAGTTCATGTTGCCAACTAGGAAAGAGTCTGGGGGTAGCGGGAGGGATTTGACCAATGAGAAAAATTCCTGATGCTCGCGTGCACCATTTGGGGCATAGATGTTGACAATTGCATGCGCTACATCAGCCCACGAGAAAGTGACAACAAGCACTCGGCCATTTAGTAATGTTTCTAAGGATAAAAATTTGAAAAAATTATTTTTCTGAATTAGCACCCCACAGTGCTTCAACCAAAAGGATAGGGATGGGAGGAGCATTGTTTTCCAAGCTTCCTAGGAACCTCATGGACAGTGGGACTCCTGGATGGCCAGGATATCCATGGGTAAATTGTGTTGTAAAAAACTCAGTTTCCTAGCCTGGAATGGGGAGGCCTTGAGTCTGGCAATATTCAACGTCCCTAAAGTGAAGGTTTCCCCCATCACACCTTAGGTGTGAGGGGGTGGGCACCCGGGCCCACCAGCCTCCTCTAGATCCCCATGGGCCTTCACAGCAGTGTGGGTGTTAGCAGCAACACTATCAGAGTTTTTGTTGATTTTTGTGGAAAGAGTCACGTTGGCTTTGGCCTTCGCTTTTTGTTTTCCCGACGTCGGACAAATTTTTTGCAGTGCGGATGAGTTGAGTGCACCATTGAGTGGGTCAAAAAAAATTTTCAATTGGGATAGGTCCCAAGTTGGTTTTGACTGGAGCTTGGGTGCAGCAATTGGGTGAGATTGAATCTCCCATCAGATCTTGGATTGAGTGGCCCACTTGGCATGGGCTTCCCAATCTGATTGGATGATGGATTCCTGAGTCGCTTCCACCATGAAGGTCTCCATGTCCTCCTGGTGTTGTGAGTGTGGGATGGCGGTGGTGGCCTTGGCCACTTCCTTGGACGCGGCCCTATGGGCCTGCTTGGCCTTCTTCCACTCCTGCGGGGAGATGGGCTTTACCAATAGGTAGCAGCCTTGTGCTCCCCACGGGAAAGCCTCCTTGGTGCTTGCAGTTGGTTCGTAGTGCACCTCTCTGTTGGCCATGGCCACTGAGGGGTGCTCTTGGAATGTGACACCCTCCTTGATGGGGCATGTGTGCGCCTTGTGGCTGAACGTATCACAGTGGGTGCAAATGGAGGGCGCGCTGTCCACGGTCACCTGGAATGGGTGGGTGGTATGCCCTGCAATATCAATAAAAGTGGAGTGCGGGATCTGGGTTCGGTCCTACGTGATCTCCTCAGTTGGGGTCAGGACTGCGATGGCTTTGCCAGTGCACAGGTGTGGCATCAGCGTGAAGTGTTGCATTTTGAAAGATTGTATTTCGCCATATACAGTGAGACCATCTTTCAGGTGTTGTTCCAAAATGTCACATTTTACCATAGTAGCCAAAAAGTCAAACATGAGGAAAATTTGGTTTGATTTTGTCCATCTGGTGCATTTGGTTTTGATGACCCATTGCCCTTCAGGGAGGTTGACCACTACGCACACTGCCGCAGCCTCATCTGCTGCCTCTTTGCTTTCAAAACCTAGGTCCAGCCAACCATGTGACATGGAGTGAGGTGCAACATACACCGCGGTCAGGAAAATTGTGTGCACATCTTCACAAAATTTTCCCATAAGGCCGTTTGTTGGATGTCCAGAAACATGTGGACTCTGAATTCCACCGATGAAAGTGGCTGGGAGTGTGGCGTGTTGATGTACTGGTTGCACCGTGCTTGCCATGCGAGTATCTCTGGGGAAATAGTGACCGCCAGTTTTTTAAAATTTTTGTCTATTTCACCGGTTTCTCTGGGGCGTTTTTGAACGTTGGAGGCCGCGGGCCTTCCACCTGCTCCTCTTACCTTACTTGCCCAACTGCTCCCTTACATGGGCGCAGACTAATCTCCTCTGTGAGATTATCAAACTAGATTCAGTCTTGAATTGAATAGGTTGCAAAAGTGATTGCAACGAGAAAGAAAAGTTTATAATGCATGACTATACAGTAAAGTTCATTATCAATTCATATAGATAATACTACACTAAATATCCAACATACATGCAACAATGTTTGACAATTTTGTGATCCTTTGTTTGGTTTTGAAATACTGGTAAGGGGCAGCTTGCAGGCGCTTAGCTGCAAGACCTCAATAGTATAACAGTTGCAGGAGTATTTAGAATCAAAGCAGCTGTCCAAAAATTTGTAGCTAAGAAGTAGACCACAAACAGTATCAATATAAACAATTAAGATGGGTATGTTAAAGGATACTTTAATTATTAAATTTGGATTTTTATAACCCATTTTCATGGAAACCCCATACCCTTGACTGGGGCAAGACTATGGTCATGACAATTTCACATAAAGGGATTTTAACTTTAAAATTGGAAGCTCACAAAGTTGGCCAGTCTTCAGGAGTTTTCTCTAATTACAATACTTAATTGTCATTAGGGAATTGATATGTCAAGATGCTTTTGAATATGCATCATTTGGCTTGTCAATAATCATGAATGTCCAAATTTTCTGGGGAAGAGATTCATATTTACTATCACTTTGATTTTGATCCAAATACTTATTCAATCTGACGCGTTTTGAATTTAGTGAAGCGTTTATGATTAGTAAGATAGGTTTTAGCTAAATAACAAATTAACCTATCATAGTCCTCTGAAATTTTCTTGATCTGGCATGACTTGTTTTTAGATGATTGGTTAGCAACATGAATGACATTCCATTCAGTAATGACTTATTATATCTTATTTAATCATATGTCTTAGTAGTATTTTCAATTCAATTAATAGGGATCTACTAGACTTAAATATCGATAATATATTTTCACCCTTCAGAATCTTCTTTAGTTATATAAAAGGGGTTGTTTTCTCCTAGGAGGTAGCACTAAATTCAAAGTAGTGCGTTAGCAAATTTCCAAATTAGTTCACCTAATTTTCCAAGGGTTAGATTTGAAATTTTATAACTTGATTCAAGTTATTTAACACCTACATATTCTCATTTTGGAAAAAATTTAAATGTCCAATAATACCCTTTTAAGAAAAATGGGGAGAATAGGGGCTTAAGAATCGTCCATGGACCCAGTTTATGGTAACTCCAGAGGCAAGGGACTTGATAGAGTATTCACCACCTCTCTTATAAGTGATTACAAAAGGGCTTTTCCAAATAGACCCAAGTCCACTACTTCTGGGAGTGATGCAATTGTAGTATAATACCAATTTTGATAAATGAAAATAGGGTAGAGGTTGTCTGAGCTAATTAGCTACTCACCCTCTTTAGCGATAATTTTAGCTAAATTGGTCATAGAGTTTGATTGAAGATGAATGATGTGTTAGGCCAAACTCTTCATAGTTTTGTCAGGGTCATTAGTACTAGAAAAAAATATCCTAAGTTAAAAGGGCAGGTTTCAGGTTCTTGGCCATACAGGACGCGTAATGGAAACCTTCTAAGGATTAAGTGGTAACTAACATGATGCAATATTAGAGCGTTAGGGATAACTGATACCAATGTAGAGGATCAGAAGTGGCAATCTTTTGTAAATAGAGAACAAAGTTCCATTTGCTCTTTCTATGGTGCCATTTGTAGAAGGGTCTTAGGGGGGAATTTTTGATTCCCCATGGAAATAGCCAGGAGATTGACAAGTCTAGATGTGACATTCTTCCCGTTGTCACAGAAAGGACCTGTGGGACAACCATGACAAGTAAATATATGTTGATGTAAGTTTGTTGCAGTAGCGTTGGTATTTTAGCTAGAAGAGCAACAGCTTTAACTCATTTTTATAAAGTGATAAATTTCTACTAATATATACTGATTCCCACTAGTAGTTTGGGGTAGGGTACATACCACAACTAAGATTATAACGTGGAATGGTTGTTGGGGATATTAGGTTAAATTATATTTGATCTTAAAACTAAATAGCTTTTTACAGGTTAGGCAAGCGTCTAAGACTTTGATAACGGATTCCATAATCCCCTACCAGTAGTCACAATCTTTAATCCCCTCATAGGTTTTTTGCACTTCACCATGCCCAAGGGGAGAGTATGCTTCCATAATTACAGGTACTCATTCTGAAGGGTAGAGAGGGCAACCAACTTACTTTACTTTCTTACATAACTTTTTTATTTTCAACTTCAGTGTCTTAAGAATGTCAAAGTATCATTTTCTTAACAGTTTCATTTTCATTGTCCAAAATATAAGGGGTCATTAAGATGTCATGAAATATCTCAGCCTCACTATTATCCAAGTGAATGATAAGCAAGCGAGTTAACCCATCAACATTCATATGGTGAGTCCCATCTTGGTGCTCAATCTTTATATCATAGTGTTGGAGCTTGATTCCCAACTAGTCAGTCATCTGGTAGGATTCTTCAAGTTTAGTAACCACTTTAAGGAGGCGTGGTTGGTAACCACGTTAAAAGTTAGTTCCATACAAAAAAGCGTGATAGTGTTTTACAGCGAGTAATACAGCAAGGCACTTTTTTCTGTGAAGCTCTAGTTGCATTCAGCTTTTGAAAATATATTGTTGAAATATTAAACTGGGTGTACATGCCGTTATAATCCAATTGAGCCAGGATGGCTCCAACAGCATACTAAAAAGCATCAGTAAATAAAAGAAAAGTCTTTCATAATATGGGTGGCGTAGGATAAGACGTTCTTGTAACAAATTTACTCAAGGTTTTAAACGCAATCTTTTGTTTAGCATTTCAATAGAAAGGAGTGATCACAATCGATAGTCTAATGAGAGGATCACTGAGCTGGGCAAACTTTAATATAATTTGATGGTAATACCCCCATAATAATCAAAAATATTGAGATATAACAGAGGTTTTGAAGTGGAGGCATTTTGGATATAGCTACAAACTCATTCTGTAATGGTTAATCCCTTCCTGTGAGATAACATACCTGAAAAAGTTTGACTTCTTTTGCAAAAAGTACATTTCAATAAACAAACTTGATTTTAGAATCATGAAGGCATTGCTACATTATTTAGGTGTTTAAGATGTTCATTAAAAGTTTTAGAGAAAATCGTGATGTCATCAAGATAGATAGTAACACAAC
The DNA here is from genome assembly GCA_022478985.1 of Massospora cicadina. Lineage (NCBI taxonomy): Eukaryota > Fungi > Entomophthoromycota > Entomophthoromycetes > Entomophthorales > Entomophthoraceae > Massospora > Massospora cicadina. The sequence goes on from JAKSZP010013167.1 coordinate 16,679, forward strand.
TTAGGTTGATCATGTAGGATATGATGCATTTTTCACTAGAATAATGCGGGTGCATTGCACAACCCTTGAGGTAGTAGAGTGAGTTGAAATAGAACTTCATTCCAATTGAGGGAACATTTTTCCTGATCCTGTGTGAGAAGGTCCATTTGCCAATATCCGCTGGCTAAGTCCATCTCAGAAAAGAATTTGAAACCAGAGAGTTGTGCAAGAGCAAAATCAATACAAGGGATAGGATGACAATTTTTGTGAGTTAGTTTAATTTTTGGCGGTTATAACTACTCAATGACATCCATTATCTTTTTGATAAGTAAGAGAGGGGATGACCAAGGGCTTTGGGAAGGTACTAGTAATCCAGCGTCTAGTAACTGCTTGAGTTATATCCTCATTTGTTGCTCTTCAAACTTTAATTTATGGTATGGTTTGGACCTGATAAAACTAGTATCATTAACATTGATTGTGTGGCTCCAATCCTTCATGTGCCCATATTTGGTATCAGATTTAGAGAAAATATCTCCTGTAGGCATCAAATAAGGAGTAAAATCTTCAAGCTTATCCAAGGTTAGTTCATCTGAAATATGAACAAAAGGTAAAGTACATAATATTTTTCCAGTAGGTAGGCCAATATTTAGGATGTAACCAATAAAATGACTTTTTCAACATTTTCAATTAAAAACCAGCAGGCTTTTTTCTATCTCTTGATGTTTTTCATGAGAATTTATTTATCAATTAGATTCCCTAATAAGATGTTAATAGATCTCTGGTAGGCAGAAACTATATACCAGTAAATACTTGAGGCTCTAGGGATTAACTCCATCAATGCTTGTTATGCGTAGTATGAAGTATGGGGGGATTTTTAAGGAATCATAGTGTCAATCATCTGTTGCTCACCAGGATTGCTAATCATCTCTTTTGAAGCATAAAAAGGAATGCCCTCTAAAGCGTCCACCAAATCAAGCACTTTCTTAGTATTTTTCCCTGAAGTTGTATAATTTAAAGATAATTTAGAAGAAGGGTAATCAACCAGAAAAAAATATTCTTTCTTTCTGGGATCTTTTTTGTTTAAAACCAGTGTAACCTCATAGTTGAGCATGACGAGAAAACCCTGTTTAATGTTGATGAATCTGTCATACTCAAGCATGAACTGAGTGCTAATAAGCATATTATAATTGTTGAAATCTAAGGCCAAGCGGGTACTAATAGGATAAGCTTCCTAATTTATATGGGTAAGGAGGAGTAAGACCCAATAGCGTGAGTACTTTTTGGACCCACAGTTCCATACTCCTGGGAATATTACAAGTCAGGCGCCAACTTGATTTTCACAATAAGATTTGAGAATATGACATTGATCAGTGGACCTAATGTCAAGGATGGTCCTAAACCGCACTTTCTGGATGATGAACTCTGCCTTGATTATAATTTCACCAAAGTCAGGGGGCGAGCCAGGATTACCTTGAGAAAGAAGATGGAGCTGAGTTTTTGAGCTTTTTTGGGATATCTTTCCTTGATAGATTGTAAGATATGAACATATTGCATAGGTCAAATCAACAAGGCAATGAGTTGGTTGGAGTCAATAGCTTTATAAATAGCCTCAGGACACCCCAGAACTTGATTAAGATAACTTTCATTAGATACCATGGCTTGTCTACACCAGCAATCAACCAATCTGGAAATACAAATTCAGCTGGCGCTCCAAAGACGTAATAACCAACATCATCATAACCCCTTAAGATTTTTTTGAGGGGTTATCTATATAAGTTATATGAGCAATAGTTGAGGGGCAGGGGTCAGGAACATTAGATTTGTTGACAAAAGGGGTGCCTGTCCCTATGCTAACAAATGTTTTCCATACTGTCCATTCTTGGCTCTCTTTTTATGACACACGTTGTCAGCATGCCCAACTTTATTGCAATTTGAACACTTTGGGCGCTCAGTTTAATTCTTCTCAGGGTCTTCAATGGTCAAGATGAGGGGCTTTGCTGAAACTCCACAGGTAGTCTTATTTATGGAAATCAGCAACGTCTAACAGAGCCTCCTTGTTATTGTGAACAAGTTGAAAGTAATGTTTTAATGAGGTAATGTGCATCGCTAATAAAGGATGAGAAAACAATTCATTCATGATAGCTGCAACGGCGTTGTAAAGAGTTAATATCTTGGAAGTTAAAAGCGTCTGGGCTTTAATATAGAAACAAACAGTAAAAATGGAAACCAATTATCCCTTCTTCATTTTGATGCGCATAAAGGCTTTCTTTTCATGCTTATGCTCTGTTTTGAGATGAACTCATTAAAAAGCGCTTCCTTAACCTCTGCCAAAGTACTAAGGGTGTCCATATGAGGAACTATTACTTCCTGGCCCATGCATCTTAGGCAGGAGAGGATATGTTATACCCTCTGGTGATCAGTCGCCCCTTCCATGGTAGATTCCTAGATATATAGAAACGATTCAATGCTACCCTTTCCAAGGCGAAACTTGTAATTAAATTTGGGTCTAAAAGTGACAAGGTCACCCCCAGTGAGGGCATGGACTGCAGGAGCATCTTGTCCTTTAATTTCTATGAAAATTCACATCAGGTCAAAGTAATGGGAAAGCTAAAGCAAATTTGTACTTAAGTAGTATCAAGACTGGTTCTCATGGCTTCAGGAGTTTTTTGAGAGGAGAGTTTTCATAGAGTAATTCTAGCCTTCATTGTAAGCTTGTGAGTCACAAATTCTTCAACCCAGTTTAGAAATTCAACTGCAATGACCAATCTTAATCAAGATCAAGGTTCAGCATTTTAGTCTAGTAAGACTTTAAAAAATTATTGGATATATCCAATTCTCTTTTAGACTAATTATCAACTCTTTGTCATTATCAGTATCATCCTCCTGAAAAGGCTAATTCTTCTGAGGTTATTAAGTATTTTGAAAGGGTTGATCTCACTAGGTGAAGGCTGATTTATCTAACAAAAATAGTATAAAATTGGATAATCTGCCTTATCAGTCCTCTAACAGAAAAGATCCTACTTCGTTTAAAGCACAAAGATCATTATGAAAATCTACTAAATCCTCTTTCTATAAAGATCTCCAAATTCTAACTAATAAATAAACATATATTTTGTCTCACGTATTTTCCTTTTGGGTTAAACTAAGGTCAAATTTTTTTATTTTTTTGGAAACCATCATTGCAATGAAACTAATAATTTTGTTGCTTTATCTCATTCTCTCGCTAGAGCACTGAGACTAATAGTTTTGTAGCCTTTGTAGCACCTGAATATTAAAATTTCTCACAAAATTCCAATACTGATGCTATTACCAGGTTTGCTTCTGAGGCTACCTGGTGAAAACATAATTTCACTATAATGAATACTTTTAGTGAAGAAAGTCCGCCTTAAGAAGAATTGATGAGCACCTTGCAATGGGTACATACCAACAGACAGAAGGTGCCTTATGTATAATAGCAATCTTCATTTTCAAACATCTATGAATTTGAATATTGAAGGTCCTATACAAGCATATTATCAATTTCAGCCCAACAATGTAGCTAAAACAGTTAAAGATCTGATAAAAGGGGCTATTATCCATAATAATATCCCAAAAGAGAAAGAGCATCTAAGGTTTCATCTAACATTATTAATTTATACAATTGAGCTATATTACAACGTACTGAAGTTGGGTTGGCCAGAACGGAGCAGTATCTCAGTCAGTATGCGCATCCTGTCATTCATCATTTACTTCAGATCTTGGGGCTACATCATCTGAAGAATCAACGCCAGTTGATTATGGCTCAGCAGTTTCATTCTCAGTTATCTTCTTTCTATGGAACTGATTCTAACTTTAAATGGGATAATTGAGAACCATAAATGACAATCAGAGAGAATTTAATGAATTACACACCCAGCTTGTTAGAATTGATAATGAAATTGTGAGGTATTTAGGTCAGGAAGTATATTATCAGGTTACTGAGGCGGCTAAAGCTATCCATCATTTTTTAACTACACTTGAAGAGGAGTTTGCTATTAGACTAAGACAGTTATGAACCAAATATGAGGAACGCTTTGTTGAACTAGATGGGCTACTTTAATAACTTGTCTGAGTTGTAGATAATATTTGTGAAGGTAGACCTAGTCCTATGGGTCCTCCTGGACCTCTGGGTACATACAGTTCTCCCTCTGTGACACTGGGTCCTACTGGTGAACGAGGTCCTCAGGGACCTATGGGCCAACAGGGTCCCCCTGGGTCTGTAGGTCGTGAAAGTCCTCAAGAGCCCCCAGGACCCTCAGCTCCATCCAGCCCTACAATTTTGTTTCCTTTTTTTGAAGCTCAGAATCAATTGGTACCAAGAGTGCAAGCTTTAGATAGCCAAGTACAAGCCAATTCTCAGGGATGCTTCTTATCTTTGGGTGGACATTTTACTAATCCCAATTATTTGCTAACCAATTTATTAGATGGTGATGACAATGGTCATCATCTATGCGAGGCTAATCAATTGAGTCTAGAAACTCAGTTTGCAATGTTATTACTACCATTGACAGCTTACCCGCTAAGTATAGAGTAATTGAGAATAAGCAAGAAGAAATGCTTGCTGCAATTTCTAACTTAAATCAATCCTCTTCTAATGATCACATTACTCATGTGTCAAAACATACAGGATGATCTTAACCATTTAGATCAACAAGTTGACCAAACTCCTACTCAAGTATATATCCCTGAGTCTGAACCCTCCAAATCTGAGTCAGTCCTGGTGTCAGGCGTTCACTTATTAAGCAATAAACCTGTCACTTTCAATTTACCTTTGAAAATAAGTATGATCCAGGTTAAGATAGTATTCACTCCTTTTTATTTGTTTATGTGAGAGCGATTGATGGAGAGACTGATCAACAAAAAGTGCGACATATTACTTCTTGTTTAAGTCGATTTGCTCAAGAAATCATAGTTTAACACCTTAAGGTTTGTAAGACGTGGGTTTAAGTGAAACTGCCATTATTGAAGAATTTGGAAGTGAACAAATCCTGTATAATTAAAGCAAGCCTTCATGACCATCCAAGTTAAGCGATGTTAAATCAATTTAAAAATTTGCTAGTCAATTTTATCTTGATGCCCAGACTTTTGCTACTTGTGATTATATTACTTTAGATGATCCATTTTGACTGTGATGAGTGCGTTTGCTTCTTGTACTCAGCTGTTACTTCGGTTGAAATCTCTTAAGGGTAATTTCCAGTCTATTCTTGACATAAAAGAGACATTAATAGTGATCCCTAACAGGGTGGCGCATCCATCTTCTGCTCATAATCCTCGCTCCTATGTCCATGCAGTGCCTCCTAAAACCAAACCTAAACCTAAAAGGATCCTTGCGGATATTGCGGATTAGTTGGTCATATGGAACAACAATATTGAAAGAAGCAAGCTGAAAAGTTGAAAAAGTGGAGTCAGCATATGGCAAGAGGCTCCTGTGCTGACATACCTCCTGTGCCTCAATCTCAAACTTCTAATATCTAAAAAGATATTTATATGATCTCTGCTCCAGGTGAACTTAATATTCCTGATGATTTAGCCAACAAAGATACTATTTCTTCTTACATTTCTATTTTATCTTTTGATACACTTCAACCTATTAGTACTTCAGTATTTTCAATCCAGCATTTCTGTACTGATGTGACTTGAGTAGAGGTCGTGGTACACAAAGTAAAAGTGCTAGACAACAATAACATGTGATCACTCATAAACATGATCTCATAGCAGCTTATGAAAAAAAAACAAAGTTGCTCCATATTTAAACCACTTTCAAGACTATAAAACTGCTGGTCCCTCATATACTTAATCCATAGGAGCTTATTCTCCTCTTCCAAAGCACTTTGAAAATTTAATTTTTTCAGCCCCTGCAGTAGTGTTGGACAATAACTGTTATGATATGCTTTTGGGAACCAGCTTTCTTATTAAATTTTTGATTCAATAATTAGCCATAAGGACAATTATCTATCTTTAATTGAATCCCAGACACTATAATTCTACAGGATGTCCCAAAAGATAAGGGTAAACTTAGTCTACGTTTTTGTCTATTGGAATACCCTAACTCCATCTCTCATCTTGAATACTGAATATTGTGACCTAATACTATTCTTCCACATCCACAGTCTGTGCTTCTGAAGGAATGCCTTAATATTCTATCAACTTGATTACATTATTTAAAGCTCAAGTTATAATTGATGCTGGAGTGCAAGTATTAGTGGTGGCTGATCATGTATCAGAGATCTCAGGTAACCTTAACCCCATCCATCTGGAGGCCTTAACCTGTCCTGGTATCCTTGATCCCTCATATAATGGAACTGCTCTAGTTTTATTAGATAATATTACCTCTCTACATATGAATTTGAATTGGAATAACCACATTGCTTATGTATGGCCTGCTCCTGTAAATTAAATATTATTCGTCTCTTGATGTGGGGATTTATGTGATTTTAGGTTGGATGGCCCTTATATCATTACTAGATTCAAGGTTGAATATGGAGATTCACTTACTCCAGAAAGGCAACAAGCAGCTGAGGTTCTAATTGAAGAGTATGTGGATGTATTTTCCAATGGCTCTGGAGATTTTGGGTTAATGAAAAATGTACATCAGGTAAAAATGGGGATACTCCCCTTATCCAAGCCCGGCCTTATCAAAAGTCTAATGTTGAAGAGACTCAAGTTTCAGTGTAATTAAAACAACCCCTTGAAGCTGGGCTATTCACGCCTTCCCAAAATCCATGGGCTTCCCTCTACTGCTTATCAAAAAAGGATGGAGGTCATAGAGTGGTTATGGATTATCATGATCTTAATGTTGTTATCTAGAAATATTCATATCCAATACCTCGCTTCAATAACTCATCAAGGTTACTTTCTGGATCACAGTTTTTTGGCCATGGACCTTGCTAGTGGTCACTGGCAAATTGAACTGACTCCTCAAGAACGTCAAAAATGAGCTTTAATTTTTAGTGAGGGGTTATTTAAACCTAAATATATGCTGCAGGGGCTTTGTAATGCCCCTGGCACCTTTAAAAGGGCCATGAATGGCTTATTTGTGATTTGAAACTTTTCTGCGCTTTAGTTTATTTAGATGATGTTACTTTTTTTCTCATACTTTTAACGAGCATTTATACCATTTAAAAGAAGCATTTGGCCGAATATGCCAAGCTTCTCTTAAGCTAGAACCATCTAAGTGTACTTTTTTCATACTGATATATAATTTTTTGGTTATAAGGTTAATCACGATGGGATTTTACACTTGTCTAATAAGATTTAAGCCATTACATAAAAACCAGTTCCTAAGAGCTTTCACAATATTCAAGTGTTTTAGGGATGTTTAATTATCACTGACAATTCATTTCCCATTTTGCTGAAATTGCGGAACCCTTAGTATATTTACTACATAATGGAGTTCCTTTATTATGGGAAGAGTTGCAACAGCAAGCTTTTGATCTTTTATGAAAAGCTCTAATTATTGCCACAATTTCAGATCATCCTGATTTTTTGAAGCCTTTTCTCTTATTCACAGATGATTATAATGTAACTATTGGGGCTATCCTGGCTTAGCATGACTCCAATCTAGTAGATCACCCTATCACTTTTTATAGTAAAACCCTTCTTTAAAACAGAACGCAATCATAGCGCTATTGAGAGAGTGTGTCTCGCAGTCCTATCAGCCATTAAGCATTTTCTCTCTTACCTCTATGGCAAACATTTTACTATCATCACGGATCACACATCTCTAAAATGGTTTCAATAAATGAAGGATCCTGATTGATGCTTATCTAGATGGGCTCTAAAGCTTCAGAATTATGATTTACAATTCAGCATCGCACTTGAGCTATAAACCAAAATGCTGATGGACTTTCTTGATTGTCTATATTGTTCCTATTTCACTGCTGAAGAGGATCATATCTATGACCTAATTGGCAGACTCAAACAATGGTATCATGAATCTAAGGACATTATTGCAAAGCTACAGTTTTTAACTGAGGTCACTCAAATTAAAAGGTTCTTATTATAAGAAGTTGGGATCTAAATGGCTACCTTTTATTCAGCCTTTCACTAGGACCGGTACCATTATGGAGGCTCATCAAGCTGTGTGACATGGAGCTGTTGAGAATACTTTACAGTGGTTAAAAATTAACGTTATTGGAATAATATGCTGAAAACTGTGCACTACGTGTTGAAAACTTGTCTCACTTGCCAAAAGAAACGTAGTGGAAATCCAATTTATCAACATAAATTTGTGGGACCTTTAAAACCTTTTCCTAATATAGTATTGATGTAATGAGTCCCCTTCCTACATCTACTTATGGACACCGCTAAATCATTATAGCTATTGACCATTTTACCAAATGGATTAAAGCTGTCTCTGTTTCCACTGTCTTTGCTAAGTCTACTGCATCCTTCCTTTATATAATATGTTAAAACCTGACATGTTAACCTAAAAGTACTATTATCTGATAATGGAACCAATTTCATTTCACAGGTAGTATATGAGAATACCAAATTGATGGGTACCTATTAGTCATTTATAGCTCCTTATAATCCTTCTACTAATGGTGCCATTGAACGAGCTAATGGTACTCTGGTAGCTATTCTATTAAAGATGGCTTCAAACGATCCTAGTAGATGGAAATTATACTTACCTAGTGCAATGTTAGCTTTGTAGGGTTAGCTATAATCATATAGTTGGAATGTCTCCTTTCAAGGCTCTGTATGGACAGAATCCTATTTTACCCTCCAGTGTACAACCTATACTTGATACTGCTACCCCGCAAACTAATGAACTAGCTATGAGAAGGTTAGCTGATGAGATTATCATAATGCAAGCATTAGCTTTGAGTTCTCTTGCTACTACAACTTCAAAAGAAGGATTTAGAACTAATGTTACCTGAACTACTTACCTGAATAACAAATAGGAGATCTTGTACTCTTTTATCATCATAGACCTGGAGGAAAAATTCACAAAGTCGATATATTATGGTCTGGACTTTATATATTATCTATTGTCAGGGTATTGAATACTCCATTTCAGATGTTAGAACTGGAACTGTTATTAATAGAGTTCATAGTAGATTTCTTTGTAAGTACATGCTCTCTAGACAAGACCTTGAGGGGGCATTGTTAAAATCAACTGCAATGACCAATTCTAATCAAGATTGAGGCTCAGCATTTCATTCTAGTAAGATTCTAAAAAATTTGTCAGATATATCTTATTCTCTTTTAGTCTGACAATCAACTCTTTGGAGTTATCAGTCTTATCCTCCTGAAAAGGCTAATCCATCTGAGGAGATTAAGCATTCTGAAAGGGTGATCTCACGAGGTGAAGGATGATTCATCTAACAAAAATAGTATCAAATTGGATAATCAGCCATATTAGTCCTCTAACAGAAAGGAACCAACCTCATTTGAAGCATGAAGATTCTTATGAAAATCTACTAAATCCTCTCTTATAAATATCTTTAAATTCTAGCTAATAAAGAAACACATATTTGTCTTGCTTAGTCCCCTTTTTGGTTAAAACTAAGGTAAAAATTCTTTATTCCAAATGGAATCCATTATTAAAATGAATCTAATATTTTTTTGCCTTATTTCATTCTCTTGCTAGAGCCACAATACTAATAGTTTTGTAGTCTTTGTAGCACCTGTTTATTAAATTTTTACAAAATTTTAATACCCATATTGAAGCACGTTTAGTTTAAAATGAAGATTAGATAGGAGAGAGCTTAAGATTTGTTGATCAGCTACCACCACCCCATCATGATTTTAAATGTCCTACATGATCTTCTTACACCCCTCATTGTCAGGCAGGTGGGATCATTTTGAGGTTAGGTCAGCCTTGACCTGTTCATAATAACTCTCAACTTTTGACAACCAATTTTATACATTCTTTGGAAAATCAGCCTCGTCAATGGTGTTCTTGACATCCTAAAATTTCTTCTGATATTTAATAAATAGTTGAGCCAAATACTGGCATATTTAAGGAATGCCTTCAGCCTTATCTCTTTTCCAATTGAGCAACCTTAGCTTCTAAAGCGGGAGAAAACTTATGAGACTTTGAGAGACGCCGCTCTAGCTTGCCAATGCGTGACAAGGATTGAGCTGATTGTTTAATAATGAGTCTATTCTTTATTTATCATCCTGCTGAGAAGTAGAAGCTTGGGAAACCAGCTAACTATAAGTTTGTTCTTCTGCTTTGTAAGTTCCTTTGCAAAATTTCAAACAGAGAGCGAGACATGACGGCAGACACGTCCAATTATTCATGGAAGATCTTCATGGCATCTTTCATACACTTCACTACACTAGTATTAACTATGGTAATTCGCTCTTGAAGCTATCCAATAGTTCTGGAGCTTTTTTCCACTCTAGATTTCACCTTTCCTACATGACTGGAGGCCAAGTTGAAGAGATTGTCATAAGCCATTCTCAGGACATCATGATTCACTAAATGGCGTTGTAGTTCTCTATGGGGTACTATCAATGGGTGTATCATATAGAACATGTATGTGTGTGAAAAACTTTTAATGTACATAGTCAAATTAGTGGGTTGAGTATATGTGTTCAGGATGGCTCAGGTTTTATAAAAGAACAATAGATGATCCTCCACTGAGGAACCTATCTCAAGTGAAGCAATATCCCCAAGTTTCAGTATGCCATGAGTCAGATCTCTATACACTCCAGTAACCGGTCAGGTAATCCATCAAGACCCTGGTATAATCATGCAGTTGAATTAGTCAACTCCAAAGGTGTATTTTGGTGATATCCATCTGGTCACCCTCTTCTTGATCCCCATTTCTAATCCAACTATTTACTCTAGCAACATAGGCTTCTGCATCTTGATTTTATATAATAGATTGTGGTGTAAAGGGTCCCCTGTAGTGAGCACCGCTTGTTAAGATTATTGCAAAGAGCTGCTTGCAGGTGCTTAGCAGCAGGATCTCAAAAATAAAATAGTTTCAAGAGTACTTATAATCTCATCATCAGTCCAAAAATTTTAGACTAAGAAGTAGACCACATACATGCATAATATCAACAAGTAAGGTTGGTATGTTAAATGATACTTTATTTAATATAAACTTGAGGTTTTTATACCACATTTTTCAAAAAAAAACCTATAGCCCTTGACTGGGTCTAGACTTTGATCACACAACACTTTCACATAAAGGGATTTTAAAATTCAAATTGGAGGCTCACAAAGGTGGACACGCTTTATGAGTTTCTCCACACTGCAATACTTGGTTGTCAATGTGGGAAATGATGTACTAAGATTCTCTCAGATATGCACCTAATGACTTGTTAATATTTGTGTAGGTTTGATAAATTCTGGGGAGGATATTTGTATTTATTATCACACTGATTTCAATCCAAAACTTATTCAATCCGACGCTTTTTATGTCTGAGTGACGCATTTATGATCAGGAAGATAGGTTTTAGCTAAATGAGAAATTACCTATCATAATTGTTTTTAAAATCCTTTCACTCCAGTATAACCTAGTTTAGTTAATTGGTCAACAGCATGAATGGTATATCCATGCAGTAATGGTTTAATATCTTATCCAATCAGACTTCTTTGAAGTATTTTCACTTTGGTTGATTAATGGATTTTCTAGCCCTTGATTAGCATGTAAAATCTTTTCGATTTTCATAATCTTCTTCAGGTCTATAAAAGGGGGTTGTTTTCTCCTAGGAAGTAGCACTAAATTTAAATTAGTGCTTTATTGTATCCAAATTAGTTTGCCTAAGTGTCCAAGGGTTAGATTTAGAGTTTGTAACTTGATTTGAACTATTTTATCACATGTATATTCTTCTCATCCAGTCGAACACACAAATTTCTGTAATTTTAAAAAAGATGACAAGTAAGATAGTTTCATCACTTCATTAAAGATTAATCAAAAATCTCATAATGGGTATTATTAACTATAATACCTTGCAATTATATTAAAAACTGATTTATTGAAAAGGGGTTTGTATGAGAGTCCTGAAGTTGACTAAAATGCTACTCATTTTAGGGTATAATCTAATAAGGGAGCTTGAATTATATTATGACTTTAATTCATGAGTCAAAAATCTAGGCAATCAAATACCCAACAAGACCCTAAGTATCATTTTAAACAAAAAGGAGACGCTTTGTAAAGCGATGCTTCCAGGTTGAGATTTTTGGCTTTAATTTTAACCTTTAATTTAATAAGAATGGTTAAAGATATTAGCATATAAGTCTAACTAAGCTGCCGATTTTAAAGTAACTATTTTATCTGCTAAGTGAAGTCATAAGAATTTTTGTTGAATGCTTTCAGAAACATCAGAAATTATGCAAAAAATGTATAAACATTATACAGCAAAAAAGCTATGCAAATATAGTGAATAAAGCTACTCCAAAAATAAATTACCTACCAAATATCTGATGTCCATTCATAAAACCTTAATTGCACAAAAAATATGCTAGTATAATAAATAACTACCTTTTTTTAGTACTAGATGGTCCCAATAATAAATAACTATCTTAACCACTTGACTTACCTTTACTAAAGTATTTTTATTCAACTTTTACTAAAAAAATTCTACATTATTAGAAATATGTTTGTACCTGTCACTGTTTTATGGAATATGAAGATCTTAAATATCACACTAAATATGTACTAATCATAATTATATGTATCACTTTTAATAATTTTGATTTATCCTGATCAACTTAAAATTAGTTGTTACAATGTAGGTGAGTTCCTTTTTATTAGCAATCAATAGGTTAAATAAATTATCTCTAGAGTTTTATATTGACCTTCAGTTTAATTGTAGTAAGTATCAGGATTCCTACCCAAATCAGAGATTTATATGAGTTGGATGACGAAATTTGAACCCAAACCATCAAAAAGCTGTAACCATTAATAGGAATAATCCCTAATGAAATTCCAGCCCTATATTTGGGTACAATCACTGAATAATCTCAAACCCTAATATTAGGTTTAAACCCAATCTATGTGGTGAATGAATCTCAATTAAAATGAGAATAGATCTTAGCTTAGTATGCATAGGGATTGACCAAGAAAAACTCCCATATAAAGATGCTTTTTAAGTAATAAGCTTTACTCTCTTTCACCACCTTTAAGTTAAATTGGCCTTCCTCTATTTTATTTATGAAGTAATAATAGTTAGCATTTAAAATTCCAGGGACGTTAACCTGAGGAAAGTCTTTCAAGTCAAGGAAAGCAAACTACTTTTGATCCAGCACTTAGGAACTTCGTGTTTCCTGTCCTTATTATTTAAAAAGGGATGGTTAGTTTAAAACCCATGTTCCTGACAAAATTGGTGCTTTCTGCCAGGTTTATCCTGAGTTCACGGTGTAACTATTACTTTTAACAATAACAATTTGGCATTAGATCCCTCTCTGTAAAAGGAACGCCTTAACTATGTAGCAAAATTACCTGATGTGATACATGGGATTGAACAAAGAATTCTCACCGTTGAGAAATGCTAACTTGAACTTAGTGAATTAATTAACAAGCTAAAAAGCGAAATTTGGCTGTCAGCCCCGCTTGTTGCCACTAAATCAGCCCTTTGTGCCACCCATGATTGTGTAGATTCAATAAATGAAGGTGTCAATGACTTACAAATTCAGATGGACGCTCTCTACCCTCGTATCTCCCAGTGATGACAGTTCCTCTTCAGGTGAAAATGCAACCCCAGTGTCAATTCATGTAGTTTGACCTTTAACCCCCACCAGTGGCACATTCAAACTGTTCTTCAAAGAAAGGTACGTCCCAGATGAAGGTAGCACTTCTATTTCCTATTTTGTTATGAAAATGCCATGTAGGAAGCTACTGAAATGCAATGGCGCAAATACCTAACCAACTGTCTTAGTCATGTAGCTTAATACATTATGGTACCCCATATAATGCATTGCCTGACTTGGGATGACTCCAAGGCTGCTTTACTTTGGATAACTTAAGAATTAATTAACTTTATTCAACCAAAAGCAATCTTTTATAAGCATGAGTCTTAATTGAGAGAAACTTTAATTGAGTTCGCTCACTGTTTTTACCTTGAGGCTCAAACACTGTTTTCCAGAAAGCGCCTTACTATAGATGACGCTATCACTACTTCATTTTTGGCGTTTAAAAATATGCCTAATACACTACTTTATCTTAAAGCGGTGAAGTCTAACTGGACGTCTCTCCTATATATCAAAAAAGCCATTTTGGAGATTCTGGATAATCTAATCAAACCCACTAGGCCCCTTCACTTTAATAATACGCCTCAGCCTCAAGTGCTAGAGGTTACACCCCCAAGGCGCCTACCCCCAGATTATCCTGTAATTTTTTCAAGAGAAACAATCATACATTTGACACTTTTCAAATTTTTCTACATAGATCATCAAAAGATCAGTCAGTATAGGGAAGGAGGCTCCCTATGCTGATGGCAATCAAGTGACTCAAGGCTCTTGTGATAGCTTTAATTCTATGCCCAGCATCTCAGGATGCTTTGTAATAACAGTACCTGCGGAAGGTGAAGAACCCCATCCTACCCAAGGGAATAAAGATTCCAGTAATCTTAATTTTATATTGTTCAGTTACCCAAACAAAGTTTGGCAGTCAGCTCCTCTATGGAAAGCCAAAACATTGGCAGATAAAACTTTCAAATGCAATGAACAGCCCTGATATTGGCCGCGGCAGAATCCTCCGCTTGCTTTGCTACAAATTTTTTAATGACAGTTTACTAGCTGCTTATTCCCAGTTCAGATCTTTGGTGGTTTGGGTAGAGGTAGTTGTACATAGGGTTAAAGTCCTGGCGATAATCGACACTGGCTCTCTGGTTAACATTATTTTCTCCCGACTTATCCAGAAGATAAAAATGGCTCCAGACTTGATTCATGAAGCTAAATATAGAACAGCCATTAATCAATCAACTAAAGCGATTAAAGCCTATTCTGCCTTACCCCTCCAATTTGGGAACTTTTAATTACTGCCCTTAATACTGCATTAGAAAACAATAATTATGAGTTGCTTATTGGGGTCCAACTGATGTGGGAGCTTAACTTCATCATTAACCACAAATAAAAATACCTGTCCTTACTAGGGTATAAGATCTCATTAATATTTGAACTCCCTGTTAAAAGTAAAGGGGCTTTAAAGAAACTCACGCCTCTTTGAATATCTGTCTTAGATTTATAAAGTTGATTATCAGGTCAGAAGAAAAAAGCTAAGTTACCTCCTGAGGCGGTAGATGATGAATATGGGATCTTCTTATATGCCCCCTATCCAATTACATTACTCTCTGGCTCCCAATTCATTGTGGATATGGGGATCAAGATCTTCACCCCTACTAATCAAGTTTTAGAGCTAAATAGACACCCAAACCCTTCTATCAAAGAGGCGTTGATCAGTCCAGGGATTTTGGATCCTGCTTACAGGAGACCTATATCTATCTTATTGGGTTATCTAATGGATCAAGCCCTTCAAGTTCCTCATTATGCCCCTATTGCTTACATAAAACTATGCCCCATTGAAAATATTGCCGATGTGAATTGTATTGGCTCTTAAAAATTTAGTATTTGATTCCCTACCCACCATAGTATTGGTTTAAATAGAATTGGAGACAATCTCACCCCTAACGAACGCCAGAACGTCAAAGACCTCTTGAGGAGTATTGTGATATTTTTTCCTCTGGACCAAGTGATTACATAAAATTTCTGGGGTAATTCACCAAATTGAGACCAAGGATCGCTATCCATTTAAATCTTGGCCTATAGAAAATCTAAAGTAGAGGAAGCTCAAGTGCCTTGGAGTTAAGGTAAATTGTTGGAGGCTGGGTTACTTGTACCATCTAAAAGCCCATAAGATTCCCCAATCTTAGTAATTTGGAAGAATAATGGTGGTCACCATGTTATCATAGATTATCGACGCCTCAATCCAATTCTCAGAAAAGATAGATATCCTTTGCCGCATATTTGATGATTCCTTACATTTAATATCAGGTTCCCATTATTTTTTGGCTATGGATCTTTCCAGCGGGTACTGACAAATTGATTTGTCACTGGAGGATTGTGAAAAATTTGCCCTCATTTCAAATAAAGGACTATTTGAGCCCACTCAAATGCTCAGAGGTTATTTAACGCCACTGGTACCTTCCAAAGCGCCATGGACAAACTTATAGATGACTTGAAAAATTCATGTGTGCTAATCTATCTTGACTATATTATCATGTTTGAGAACTTTTAACAAGCACATAGATCATCTTTGGCAAGTTTTACAGAAGTTAAGACAGCCTTGTTAGACTAAAACCATCAAAATGCTCCTTCTTTCAGAGCGAAATGGATTTTCAGGGCCATAAGGTAGGTAAAGTTGGAATATCCCTGATGGATAATAAGGTTATAGCCATTTTTAAGATGCCCCCCCTAAATTCTACAAGATGTACAGGTTTTTTGGGGATGGTGGGATATTATCACCAGTTTATACCCCATTTTGCCAATATCTCCGAGCATCATATATTTACTGAAGAAGGGCATACCCTTCCAATGGAAAGAAGAACAACAGAAGGCCTTTTATTATTGCGCTCAGCTCTCTCTCATTCACCAGTACTTATACATCCCAACTTTGATAAACCATTTCTCCTTTTTACCAATGTTAGTGATATAGCCATCAAAGCTATAATATTATAGCATGATGAAAAATTGGTAGACCATTTTATCTCCTACTATAGCAAGACCCTAACAAGATCTGAAAGCAACTATTGCGTTTAAGAGTGCAAATTCTTGGTAGTCCTACTGACTATTAAGCATTTTTGACCCTACTTATACAGAAATATTTTACATTAATTACCAATCATGCTTCCTTGAGGTGGCTACAGCAAATAAAGAATCCTGTTGGGAGGTTAGCCTGATGGAAGTTAAAACTTAAAATTATGACCTTATTATCATTCATTGACCAGGGCCCATCCACCAAAATGTGGATTTCTTATCCTGGATCCCCATATTAACTCTAACTGACCCTGAGGAGGATCGACTCTATGACCTCTTAACCCAATCACTTCTATGGAAAGATTAATTTCTGACTCTTCAAAAATAATTAGCAAATAAGTCAGCGAACCTTCAAGTTAAAAATGATAAACTGTACAAACTTGTATATCAAAAATAGTTGCCATATATACAACCCATAGCTTGGGCTGACATCATATTAAGGAGACATTAGGAAGTTGTATATGGAGAATTCAGAAAACATACCAGTGGCTCAAGACTCAATTTTATTTGAAAGGAATGCTTGTTTCAATCCAGGATGTATTAGAGTCCTGACTGGTATGTAAAAGTCAAGCTGTACCTAATCCCCAAATCTCAACATCCAGTGGTTCAACCCTGTGAACCCTTCCATTTTACTAGCATTGATGTTGTAAGCCCTCTCCCTCAAACCTCTAATGATCATTAGTTCCTCCTGCTTGTAGTGTATCATTTAACGAAGTGGATCAAAGCTGTTTCACTATCTTCAGCTCTGGTAAAAGCTACTGCCACATTTTTATATGATTGGTTTATCACCCAGCATGGGTGCCATAACATAATTTCTTTGATAACGGGCATAACTTCTGATTGTCACTGGTGAAAGATTTAGCTGAACTGCTAGGTACCACACAGGTATTCTCCACCCCATACCATCCTGCAACCAATGGAATGGTAGAGCAGGCAAATGGTACTCTAAAAGCAACCCTCCAGAAAATGGCTATAACTTACCCCCTTCATTAGCCCTAATATTTTCCTAGTGCAATTCTGTCCTATAGGATAAGCTATCAATGAATAATTAAGATGTCGCCCTTCTAAGCATTATATAGAAGAAATCCCCAGCTATCTTCTAAAGTACAGGCTATTCTTGATCAAGCATCCTCTGAAGCTTGAAGTCACTGTGCAAAATAATGCCAATGAAATTATCCAACTTCAGGACCTAGCTTCTGAAAATCTGTTTGCTACAAATAGTAGAGAAACTAATCAATTTAACGATAAGCATGACCCCTTGCACACCTTCCAACCGGGTGACCTAGTCCTTTTCTACCACCATTGACTGTGAGGTTGTGATAACAAATTGGGCTCTAACTGGTCAGGGCCCTACAAAGTCATTTATAAGTGGGGCAACAAACACTCAATTGTAGAGGTCATTCAGGGTACTGTGGTAAGTTGTATACATGGTCATTTTCTCCATTTGTTCCCCCCTACGCCAAGATATAGAGGGGGAGTTGTCAGGATTCCAACCTTAGTCAGAGATTCAGATGAGTTGTATGACGAAATTTAAACCCAAACCTTCAAAATAGCTCAAACCTTTATTGGGGATATTCTCCAACAAAATTTCAACCTCTAGATATCAGGAACAATCCCCAACTAATTTCAAGCCCTAATATTGGGGTTCAAACCAGATCTATGTAGCAAACGAATCCCAATTTGAAATGAGATTAGATCTTAGCTTAGTATGCATGAAGATTGATTAAGAAAACTTCCATATGATGATGTTTTCTAAGCAATATACTTTACTTTCTCTTTTCACCAATTTCAAGTTAAATTGGCCTCCCTCTATTTTATTTAGGAAGTAATAATAGTTAGGTTTTAAAATTCCAGAGACATTAACCTGAGGAATAAACTTCCCAGTCCAGGAAGGTAACCTTTTTAATTCAGCACCCAGGAATTTTGGGTTTCCTGGCCTTATAATTTAAAAAGGGACAAGTGGTTTAAACCCCTTAATACCAACAGTGATTATACTATAGAAAATAGTTTACATACTTAAAGTTGTTATAATTAAAGTTATAAAATTAAGTTTACTACATGAAAGGGAGGATACCCCAGTGGTAGAGTATGGACCCTCTACCACTGCCTCCCGAGTTCAATCCTGGTAATGGACTTTGGGTAGGGGACGATTTTGACTGTGTTGGTTTTGCGCGCCAATGCCCTGAACTGAGATAGCAAATAGCAAAGGCGGTCCATGGAGTTCCTGGCCCATCATACACCGCGCATGGAGGTTTTCCGGGTTTTATCCTCCTTTCCCATTTTCTTCACTTCCCTAATCGGTGCGGTATCATCCCCAGGTCAGCCCACCTCAAATAAAATTAAAGTTTACTATATGATATCTTAAAAAGATAGGATGGTACAACATAAGGGTGCAAGCCTCCTAAAGTTGTCTCCACATCTCAATTCTCTTTTTAACCATGATAGCAAGAAAGTGACCATATAGAATTTTGTCTTATCATTTAATCTAATATATTGAATAAAATATATATCTTGTATCTTTCACTAAGGCTTTAAAGCATGTGAAATGATCCTATGAATGTTATTCTTAATTTTTTTAACTCTATCCTGATTTCTCTTAGTGAAATTGGTGTAATATTTGCCTCAAAATTGAACCATTTTTACTGATCCTGTATGATTGTTTTAATTTGGTACATATTGTTTTATTAATTGGATAGCTGTGTATAAGAGTCCAAATAAAGGTTTACTATATACTAAATTTATATTTGTATCCTGGTTATATTTCTTAATAGTACATGTCAGTTGATATAATTTGCTAACAGATTTATTGTTTGAGATAAGTTAGAAATAAACTATATCATAAATTATTCATGTTGGACATTCTCCTTCTCGACTTAAGAAAAAGAATGTTGGAGGTATTAGTGCTCCCAAATCTGCTACCATGATTGGCTCATCTCCTGCCCAATCATCAAATAATATTGGGGTTATTAATGATATGAGTACAAATGGCAAAAAGACCTTGGCGGATTCTCAGTTGAATCCTAACTATTGGAAAAATATGGTTTATAACAAAAAACGGCTTAAAAAGGTAATAACAAATAATAGGATTACTCTGACTTCTTGGCCAAATTTGGGGTGTTCGTTACCACATGGGTTTGATCACCTCTGATAGTGAGAAGATATTACTTGATGATGATAAGGTGCAAATTAGCCAATCATTACCACACGAGTATGACCACCATCCAGGTGATAAGATTTTACTTGATGATGATAGGATGCAAATTAACCAATCATTACCACACAAGTCTGACCACCGCTGAGGTGAGAAGATTTTACTTGCTGGTGATTGTATACAATACATCAAATTGTTACCACATGGGTCAGTTTTGCCTCAAAAATATTTATCTTCAATCTGATAGGCCAAAAGCCTATATTTCCTAATTTAGATGACTCAGCTTTATATACTTTTGCCTCAAATACCCATGGTCTCAAAATTCATACTGGTTTAAATAGGAAATACTATTATTGAAAAAAGGACTTTTCTTGGTTTTTCCCCGCTTAAAACAATAAAAAACATAAAAACTTTAACAAAGTGTTATTTTATACTTTTATTAAAAAGTAAGATTCTCACTTTGATAAAATATCTGTGGCATCCGTCGGTGGATCCCACAAACTGGTGCTCACTACAGGGGGCATTACCCTAAATACCTCAATAAAGTATCAAGGCAATGGAGGCTGTAAACGTGAGCAGCTCTCCTGAATTATGATTAGTTGCTCTCAAGAAGCAACTAGCCAGCTCTTTCTCCCATCTCAAAAAGCTAGAACAACGTCTGTTCAAATTACCTATAAAAGACAGATACACCCCAGGTGAAGGGAGCATTGCTTCCTTTTTGTACGTTTATGAAGCTGCGATGGATGGCGCCACTGATAAACAGAAAGCTCAGTACATTATTCCCTGTTTAAGCTGCAAAGCCTAAGAGCTGATCGTTCCTCACCTGGATCCTCAGCACACCTGGCCAGATGTTAAGAAGGCCCTCTTGGCTGTATTTGGATCCAAGCAGAGCTTATACAGGGAAAAACAGGCTTTCATGCGTCTTACCATGTATTAGGGTGAAACCCTCTTTAGTTTTGCTGAGCGGTTCTATCTCACTGCTCAAAGGCTGGCTACATCTAACCTGCTTACCCTGGATGATGCTATCGCCACCATATTAACAGGGTTAGCTTCACAACCCTCTCTCGCCAGGCATATCATATCAGTGAAACGTCACTTTACAACTTTCCGTGATATAAAAGAGGCTTTGTTAGACGTCGCCCATATTGCTTTAGGTGAGCTGCGGCCTATTGAACCGTTAGAAGTGAGGCCACCTGTGCCTATTCTCCCTGCAAAACCTGCTGCTTTGGTGCGACTTAAAACAGACATTCTTCATTCAGGCAAAGCGGAGATCCCTACTGTGGTTTCCCCTTCAGCTCAGTCAATAGGTGCGCGCCCTAAGAGTATATCCTCCAGAACTACTGGGGTTGTAAAAATGCCAGTTAAAGCAAAGCTAATTACCCCACCTCTCGTGGCTGTCTCCCCCACTTCAATTACAACCTTGCCCATGGTTGAGAATACCCCGAGGCTGACTCTGAGGGCGGTTACAATGATGATGGGTAATACTTATTGGGAGCTTTCGTGGAAGTGGAGGTCCCTGATCGCCTAAACGCTGAAGGAGTAGATGAAACTACCATACCAAAGGATACTTACCTCTGCCAAGTTATAGGTTGTATGGAAACTATTGACACAGCCAGCAACGCTGATCAGCTCCTATTGAGCTTAATTCGTCCTTTACGCTGAGGAACAGGAACAGGGAAAAGAAATGTCAGCGTAGGGAAAGGCACACCTATTGCTGACAAATCTCATGTGCCTGACTCATCTAAACAACTTATGCCAGTACCTCGCGTTACTAATACCCCAGGGGATTATTCTGAGGGGGGTATGGATAAGGTCAGCTATTATGTTGTAGGAGTACCTGCTGAAGTGGAAGTCCCCGATTGTTGGAATGCTGGAGGAGTAGATGAAGCCACCATACCTGAAGATACGTATCTCTCCCAAGTTCTAGGGGAGCCAGTCAATATCAATACTAACAGCGACGCAGATGAGGTGTTGTCTCACCTTATTCGCCCTATCCAGCATGGCCATACCATGCAGTACATCCAGGAAAATTACCCCAAGACCACGTGCAAATTAACCTCCAATTTCCATCATAAGGAGGTCTTAGCGCTATTGCCCACTTTTGGGGGGATACTTACAAAGGTCGAAGTGGTTATCCAAAAAGTTTGGGTGATGGCTATCTTAGATACAGGCTCCCTGGTGAACGTATTCTCCTCCAAGTTGATGAAAATCATCAAACTTGCACCTGACTTGGAGTACAACCAAGACTTTGGAGCCGCTGGTCCTAACAACACCCGTGCACTGGGTGCTTACTTGTCCCTTCCCATTTGTATTGGGAAGCCTATTCTATCAGCCCCCGCTTTGGCTTTGGATAATAGCAATTATGATATGCTTATAGATACTCAGTTTATGACTGAATATGATGGCATTATCAACATGAAGCAAGGGTTCTTGTCGTTGCTCAATTATGAAGTCCCCTTAGTTCTAGCCAATACAGAACCCAGCAAGAAGGAATACTATTGCATGTATACCAACCTCGCAAAAACAGTGACTAAAGAAGGGCAGGCTGTCAATGAGCTCTGCCCCCCTTCCTACATTTCAAGTGGCTGATAAGGTGTTATATTACCATAACCGCATCACCCCAAGAAGTGATAAGCTTGGTTCAATTTGGGAGGGACCTTCTTCTATCAGCTACAAAAGAGGCAATGAATATTTCATCAAATCATTAGCCACAGAAGTTACTATAAACTGGGTACATAGCCATTCCCTACGATCCTACACCCCTCCCAACATTCTTGAGGGGGGCAATGTCAGACATTCTCCTTCTTGACTTAAGAAAAAGAATGTTGGAGGTATTAGTGCTCCTGAATCTGCTACCATGATTGGCTCATCTCCTGCCTGATCATCAAATGATATTGGGGTTATTAATGATATGAGTACAAATGGCAAAAAGACCTTGGCGGATTCTCAGTTGAATCCTAACTATCAGAAAAATACAGTTTATAACAAAAAATGGCTTAAAAAGGTAATAACTAATAATAGGATTACTCTGACTTCTCAGCAGAATTTGGGGTGTTCGTTAACACACAGGTTTGATCACCTCTGAGGTGAGAAGATTTTACTTGACGATGATAGGATGCAAATTAACCAATCATTACCACATGAGTCTGACCACCGCCAAGGTGAGAAGATTTTACTCAATGATGATAGGGTGTGAATTAACCAATTTAACCACATGATTCTGACCACCACCAAGGTGAGAAGATTTTACTTGCTGGTGATTGGATACAATACATCAAATCATTACCACACAGGTTGGTTTTGCCTCAAAAAAAATTATCTTTGATCTGATAGGCCAAAAGCCTATATTTCCTAATTTAAATGACTCAGATTTATATACTTTTGTCTCAAATACCCATGGTCTCAAAATTTGTACTAGTTTAAATAGGAAATACTGGTAAAAAAAGGACCTTTCTTGGTTTTTCCCCACTTAAAAAAATAAAAAATATAAAAACTTTAACAAAGTGTTATTTTATACTTTTGTTAAAAAGTAAGATTCTCACTTTGATAAAATATTTGTGGCATCCGTTGGTGGATCCCACAATGCACTTCAGTATTAGATAACAACTCTACTAGCTATCAAGCTTACTTAAATGTAGTAAGGGGTGAATATTCTAGTAGAAAACTCTAGCAAAATTCAGGTATACATAGGTTTATCTAGTGTATGTCTTCATTCATGTTATAGCATAAAATTTAAAAATCATATTATATTAAATTTTAGATTAAAATTTCTTAAACCTACCTCAGATGTAATTTAAATTTAAAACTTTCATTAAAATTATTTTTTGGATAAAGTTACAGAGATTAGGACAATTCATAAAGTTATTTATATGTGTTTAATTAAAATATCACATTTTTGATTCTTAATTATCTAAATTACTAATCTAATTCAAGAAATATCATAAGACTTAACAACTTTGTAAAAGCCTAATAAAGTATGAAATTAACATTTTAAGCTTTAAAATAACATACAAATGAATAAGGTAAATAAATACCTGACTTGTCCCATTAATACTTATTATTGCTTGTTAAAATATATATGTACTAGCAGCCAGACTCCCATGCTTTGCTATGGTGTTTTATGATTCATCAAATATGTTGAATTGATTGTTTTAGATTATATATATATATAAACATCAACTACTCAGCAAAGCCATTGAACCTACTCAATTAACAGATAACAAAATCACTTTAAAATGTTAATAAAGAAGCTATCTAGTGGTAGCTAGAACCACTCTGATAAGCAACCAACACATCTTTCTTTATTTTAGTACCTGTACCTATATTCAATCTCAATAATTCATAATACTAAGAGGGGATGTCATGGTTGCATGATACAATTGAGAGTACATATTGTAAGGACAAGGCTAGGCGTGAGGATGCCAAAAACATAAAGTTGGTAGGCTTCTATATCTAAAGCATACTCTGGACCAATGTTAGGTAAAGGCATATTATGCATAAAATGTTCCTGGGAGTGCATGTGATGGTAAGTCAATTGTTACATTGACTTCATTAGAATTTACCAGCTACCTTGCAAATTCTGATAGTTTGTTACAGTTTTGGGGAGAATGGGTCTTTGAGACATGTTTGATTTCAATATTGCTAAATATGGAAGATATAGCTTCAGCCAATCACTTGATTGAGAGCTTACTCAAGTTACAGCCTGACAAAGGATGGAAAGCTGCATTTATTGGTGCAATTGGGTGCAGTAACTTTCCAAACAGATGATGAGTTTCCCCTGATTGTTTATTATTGAATTTTTATGACCAACCTTCCTTTTTGGTCATCTTTGTACTAGTAAAAGCTCTTATCATTTTATTTAATTTATGTATATTTGTTTGATGCTGTTTACTGAACTCTTAGAGGTCTCAGTTCATCAATTCTGTGCAACATTGGTACTATATTTTGGAAACCATCCTTCTTTGCAGTGCACTGATTGTCCTTTTGGTAGCGGGTTGTTCTTGGTTTTTTTGGAATAGGTTTCCCTCACCACCATTCCAAAAACTCAAGCATTATAGATACGCTCGAGTCAGGGGATAGTAGGAAATAATGCTTTCTAATCCTAGATGGTATAATTACAAACCTTTTACAAACCAAACCTGCATCAGAGTGGTAAAAGTTTTCACCCTGCTAGGCAACTAATCTACTTTCATTTTTACCTTTATCCATTTCCTTATCAATTTTTAATTTTAAATATCAAGAGTGGAATGGAGGAAATAAGCTTTGTATCAGCCAATATAGTTTTAAACCTGTTTCAAACTAAACCTGCACCAAAATAACAACAGGTTTTACCCTGCTAGGCAACCACTCTATCTTTTTTATCTTTATATATTTAATCAATCTTTTCAAAGTTAAATTTAATAACAATATAGAAGGGGATGAAATAATAATTTGTCCTAGTCAATATAGGTTTTGATACTGTTCTATACTGAATTTGCAGTAGCTTGAAAGCAGTATGTACCCTTTAAGATAACCAACCTTGCATAGCAATCCTATATTAACAATTGAACTATTAAATTATTAAACTGTTATCTGAGACATATCAATAAAAATGCTCACCACCTGACTATAGAGTAGATAATTCATCTAGTTTACTATGTTGTTTAAGTAGTTTCCTATAAACTAATAACTTCTGTACTTAACAAGTTCCTAGCTTATGGAATTAAAAGATATTTGAATTAGCTTTTATACATTGATAAAAAAATTTTATATATTTTTGGCTAGAAATTTATTTCATTTAACCAAGGTAAGCCAACCAGGGGATGGATAATACCAATATATGTAATGGGATAGGGGAAGGAGAAGTATAGCTTATTTAGGCACCACAGAGTAGACGAGCTACCCCTGTTGCCAGCTGGTACCACCAGGTATAGGGTGTGACAGTACAGGACATTCCTGACCATCACATTATCTTTATTAGAGATAATACTAACAAAAACAAAAATATTAATAATTTTAAAAGAGGAAAAAAACCTGAATTGGTCACAAGTATATCAAATGAAGGCTACTATATGTCTTCTTGGGATCAACAGGATATGAAATTTTCCCATCAAATTTATTTAATTAAATCACAATCCAAAGTCAATGCCGGACCACAACAGAAGTTAGAATTGAGAAATACCCTTTATTATAGTGGTTCTAAAATGGAGGAATTGCCTAGCAAAGAGATATATAAAGAAGTCAAAATTAACCAATTTTCCTCCTCAAAATTTACTCCAAATGCAACCTGACGTTTGAGCCTGTAAAATAGGCCCTAAATTTAGCCTTTTTGCACCAAACTCCTACAACTTAAATTATTTAAGCGTGCTTACCAACTATGGCATATATGAATTCCTTAAGCATAGTAAGCAAATTACTACATATTTATTAAATCATCTATTTTCACAATTGCAGCATAAATAATCATTAAATTAAACAAGTTTGGAGTATTATTTATGAATATTATAAATAAGAATTAAGTAGTTTTCATCTTTCAATTCTGTGTATTTCAGCATTTTTGCTCAATAAAATCTATCTTTGAATAAACATTCAATTCTTTATTTTATTTGGATAAATTACACTATGAAGAACCTATTCTCTCTGAACCAAGAGACTGAACTTAGTCACTTGATGGAATCCCTTCTATCTCTCTCTTGGGGTCAGGGAGCTCTGATAGGGTTGAGTATCCTCTTAACTCTTCCACATGGATTAATTCAACCCCAACATAGTAGTATGCGGACATTCAGAGCCTTCTCTGGGGTGCTTTCAGAGTTGTGGACTATTACTTGGTTGGTTTTACCCAACACTTTTTTCCACTACTGGAAAGAACCAGTACATTACATAGGGGATTGGATGATTTACTCTGAAGGGGTTTCCCTTATTATGGAGCAGGTCTGGAGGAAGGGTCCATATGCAGAAACCAGACTGGGAACAATGATTCAACGAGTTGTTGTTGCTTTAGCATAATGTATCCATATAGCCAGGCTTGAAAGTGTTCCAGTAGGTGTAGGTGAAATCTGCAGATTGTCCCACGGATGTTGGCACAGTTCCCTTGAAGGCATCCAGTGCTACAGTGTTGATTGACCACAGTGCAATGGCAACTATCAGAGAGCGGAGTTTGGATGGTATTGGGGATTCAAGTTGCAGTGTGAGGAGGCTTCTGGAGATTGACAGCTCCTGGTCATTGTGGGTTTTTAACAGATGCGCAACTTTCTGACATATGGCTCTAGATGGGGGCATGCTTTGAGGCGGTGGTGTAGGGTGCCATCCCCACCACACACTGTGAACGCTGCATGAAGAGAGTTGGAGCGATCTGCTGTTCTGTAGGCTCTTCTGAGGCAACTCCAGGTGTTAACTCTTACCCTTGGCTGGAGGAGCGGACGATGTGCTAGCCTCAATATTGCCTTCTATGTTGTGGAGTTGTAGGAGATATCTAAAGCATCCAGGTAGTTGATTATTGCAATGAATGGGGCCACGTCATGTATGTCCCTCTGGGGGTGGTCGTCTGGTTTCCTTAGCGTGAAGTGAGCTCTGGGCCTTCCCCTTCCCTGAATAGTGCTTGTGAGAGTAATAGTCCAATCTATGTGCCAAATGGTGCAAAGAAGGCGCTTGAAGTGAGGGGGTTCCATGTGGGCCCGCTACATTGGTGCGGTTTGCAAGGTATGTGAGCAGTCTAGATGGGTTGTGTGGGTTTAATACTCAGGGCGCCTGCGCAAAGTTGGCCCTCGCTGCTCTAGACCAGTGTAGTTGTGGGAGGTCTGGGGCTAGGACTTCCTCTATCCAGGTGCCTAATATGCGGTTGGCGTGGACCTCAAAGTTTATTAGGCCCATGCCTCCGCTGGAGTGTGGGCCAAAGAGTGTTTCCACCCATACAGGTGGCTGAGACCCAGGCCACAGCCACCCCTGGATAAGTGAGTGGACTGAGGATATATGATGTAGGTGATAAGGAGATTGTGTGGGCGGGGAATCACAGCATCAAGTGGATAAGTTAGTTGGTGACTGTTACTCACCCCGTTAGACCTGAGGATCTTCCCTTAATATGGGCAATGTGGTTGGACATCCACTGTAATAGGTTGTTCTCAATTGCCTCATTGGCATATCCCCTGTTTCAGCTATATACCAAGGTGGAGAACAGGGTTAGTTGAGGGAGGTGATGTGAAGGGTAGGATGAGTGGGTTGTTCTTTCATGAGGGGCTGTGATGTTTTGTGTTGTGGCCCAGTTGTTAGTGTACTTGCCTAGGAGGATTATTTCCATTTTCTTTTTGTTGAGCGACACTTTGCTCACAATGAAATATTCCTCAAGGGTGAGTTCTGGCTGTTGGGCATCATTGTTGTTAGCTATACCTGCCACACAGTCTTCTGCAAAGGCTAGTATCTTGACGGCTGATCAGCCTTGTGCGGTTATGACCATGAGACGTGAGTCAGTGATGTGAAGGAGTGGATCAATACTGAAGTTATACAGCAGTGGCTGAAGGGGTCCCTTGTTTGAGCCCTCTGTGTGGTGTGATCTTGTTGGTTAGGAATCCAGGGCCGCATACAGCCATGGATGCAGATTCTGTAAGGAGCATCGCCCAGTTTATGTATCTGGGTGGGAGTTTGAAGGCGCTTAGGCATTCCTTCTGGTACGGCTAACTGATGCTATCATATGCCTTCTCCTATTTTAGGAATATCAGGGCTATAGTTGCTTTGGACTGGCATAAGTTGGCAACAGAGTGTATATTGGTCTAGATTAAACGCCCTGTTATGAACCCAAACAGATTAGGTGACAGGAATTTGGAGGCTAGTGTGCCTAATCTGGTGGCTAAAATTTTTTGTTAGTATGTTTTTTATCAGTTTTAGAGAGTGCAATTGGGAGCCAGTTGGCCAGGTCCAGTTTGTCACCCTTCTTAAATAGGGTTATGACAAAGGAGTCCTGGCCACCAGGTAGGAGGCGTGTCTCCAGCAGGCACTGGTTCATTGATGCCAAGAGGAGGGGACCAATTTACTTAAAGTATTTTTCATAGAAATCATAGGATATCCCATCTGGCCCTGGGCATTTTCTACGTGGTGCACCACGGACTGTGTCCCAGAGTTCCTACTGTGTGATTAGGTTTAGGAGGTTATAGTCCAGTGGTATACTTTGTATTCTGGCGCGTGTATAAAATCTTTAATTTCTGTGGGTCAGTTGGGGTGTCACAGTATAGTTTGGTTTAGTAGCGGTATACTTCCACCTTGACCTCCGCTGGGTCAGTTGCCACGGTGCTGTCATCTTTGTGGACCTGTGTGCATGTGGGTTGGTTGCTGTGGGAGCGGAATAGGCAGAAGAAGTACGTTTACAAGGTTTGCCTTCCTTTATGAACTTGCCTTTTCTAAGTACTTTGATTCTGTGATGGGGTTCAAAGATGGGGGCATTTAGGCAGGCGGATATTTTCACTCATTTGTACCCCCAGTTGGGGCTATAGCTGGACTTTGGGGTGTTCAGCTCAAGGTGGTCCAGTTCCTCTAATGTGCACCTGATTATGGCTGTATCAGCAGTGTACTTACGTGAGGCAAGATTTGGCAAGTTTTATTTATTATTTTGACTTTGAAATTTGACCAGGTTTTTATGGGGTCTGATATGAATGGAGTTATGAAAATTTGGATTCATGGCCTTGTATTTGACAAATCAAATATTTTGGGCAATTTTATGTTTTCTGGGTGTAACTTTCTCCAGGTCAACGCCTGTGTGGGATTTTGGGTTGGTGAAACTGCACCAAAAAAGGTCAGCGGTCAGAGAAATTAATCTTTTTATGTTGTGAAGTTATAGATGTTTGAGCGGTGGGTTTTTGGGATGAGGATGAAGTCAATGCGGCTCATTGAATGAGAGTTCCCTTACGTATGTTGGGGTGGATCATGTGGGGGAGGAATGGTGACTGGGGGGAGGGTATCATGTAGGCCAAGGGATGCCTTCATTGCATGGAACTTGAAGTTCCTTAGTGGTATCCCCTGGGGTTAGGCCATCTGTCTGTGATGGGGTTAGCCCAGCAGTTGAAGTCGCCCAACAGGATGGTATCTGGTGAGAGGGTGAGTGTTGGGATGTTTTCAAGGAATTGTTTCCTCTTAGCTTCAGTGAACAGTGCATAGATGCATGCTATCAAGATTATGTCCTCTTGGCATGTGATTGTTGCTACCAGGATGCGGCCAAGCAGATATAAAGAGGAGTTAGTGATTTTTAATTTTTTGTTATTGTGGATGACCACACATAGTGGGACATCCATATCAATAGAAATGTGAGACTCTGGCTGGCCAGGATACCTCTTCCCCATGTAGACAATGGTTTTCATGGATTGCCAAGATATCTACATAGAGTTTTTGTATAAATTCCAGATTTTTGGCTTGGGACACCTGAGATCTGGCTCCCACAATGTTTAGGATCCCTATTAACACTGAGGTGCTTGCAGCGCCTCAGGAGTGGTTAAGAGCCATCTGGACTAACCTACTGCACCATTTTAGAAACTTGCTCCACATCACTGGGCTGGTCAATCTGTGTCATCATCCAATCCTAACCCTGTACTGATTTTATGCAGGTCTTGCAGTTTTTAGGGTTTGAGTTAGTCTTTCCTGCTTGTGACTCAATGTGGTTTGTTACCGTGTGCTGATTGTTTTCTGTGGTTGTGGGGTTCAAATTTGTAGATGTGGGTCACGCTTTTTCGCCAATAGTGTAGCTAAATTGTCTGGCTAAATTTGCTTAATTGGTAAGGTTCATACATTGGGTAAAACACTGCTTCTTGTCAGCTCATCAAACTTAAGCCCCAATTGGCACTATCAGTACTATTATGGGGGACCAAATGGGAATACAGTGTAATCTTATACTAAAAAGGGTGGTTAGCTGAGCGGATAAAACTGCTTCCACCCCTAGTGCAGGTTTTGAGTTTGAAACCTGTACTGGCTAGAAAACATTCTCGGTGTGGTATATTTGTCCTAAGGTCAACCCACCTCAAATAATTTAAATTTGCTTAATTGATACCACATGGTGATTTAGTTGAATTGTTAAGAAAATTTTTATCTTGATTATAGCTCTGATTGGTTAGATTAGTTGATTTCCTCTATGTCCTCCTGAATTTGGCTGGGGTTGATGAAGGAGACTGCAAGTGGTGCAGCCTTGGCCGCTGCCTGCTTGTAGGCCTTATGTACCATTTTGTGCACTGTGAGTGATTCTGTGTCTATTTAAATGTGTTTCCCATCCTCACCCCAGATAAAGGTGTGGTTGGTGTCAACTATTTTGGTGAAATCTTTGCTATATTCATCCATGGTGTCATATTAGAAGTCTGGGCCAATATTCCCTCCTTCACAGGGTATAAGTTTGCCTTGTACTCCAATGCGCTGCAAGGGTTGCAGATAGGCGGTGCACTTTCTAGTGTAATGTAGAATACCTTTGACACTCCCCATCTGGGAGGTGAAACACCACTGTGTGAGGGATTTTAATAAGGTTCTCAGCTACCTTGGGGATCAAGTTGATCATGGTGATAGCCTAACCTGTGCACAGGTTTGACATCAAGTGAAACCACTATAGTTTGAATTGTTTAATTTCTCTGTAGCTGGCAAGTCCAGCTCAGAGCTCCTCCTCAATTATCTTATAGGAAAGGTTGGTAGGGAGCAATTCAAAGGAGATTAACAAAGTGTTTGCTTTGTTCCATCTGGTGGATGTGGTGTGAACAATTTGTTTGCCCTCATGGAAGGCAATTTAGATGCATACTTTTGTGGTAGCATCTTCATCTTCAGTTTTGAAGCCCATATCAATCCAGCTGCGGTGGATGGTATGGGTGATAATGTACACCGCATGGGGGAAAAGGGAGGCCTGTGCCTCACCCACTTTCTCCTATAGGGTTGGAGAATCAACCCCTAGGAAAAGTCAGAGCCCATGCACTATCTTTGATAGGGGTTGGGCATACTGGATTTCCATGTGCAAGTTTTTTTTAGTGGTGAACTCCACAAACCTGGATGATGCCTGAGTTTGTAGTTTCTGCATAGCATTTGTTCCCAGTCCACCTCCAGGACGTTTTTTGCCCTTTGGCACACCATTTTGTTCTTTGTCTGATATGGCTTTCACCAAATTTAATTTTGATTTGTTGATATCACCCATCTCTCCTGGATGATAATCAAATTTTTCTGTTCAAATTGAATTATGGTAAATAATGTTATCATTTCAGGAAAAAAAAGCCTTTGGCTAGAAATTTAATATTTCAAAGATCTTACCTGTTTGAGAACCTAACGCTCAAGTAGCCTATCTATACTAAATTTTATGTATTATGTTTTTAGTTTGAGAGAAATAATATTTTTAATATTGGTTACAAATTTATGTACTATGATAGATATTTATAGCTTAAAACTAAGTGTTAGATATAAAAGTAGATTTTTTATAAGTAATTTCTTAGTAGTTATTGATAAACTAAAAAGTTCCTAAGTTCCAAGATTAAATATGTGCTTATGTGGTTTAGTATATATGATGAAACTTAGCTTATATAAATAAATTCTTATAATTTATTTTTGTAGTTAAAATTGAGTATAAAATCCCTTACCTAATCTTTAATACTAAACTCAAGCCAGATATATAAATCAACTTTATAAACATAGGTATGATGGTTTTGTAAATTAATTATATATATATATATTATGATTTTAATTTGTTTTATAATAGAAGCTATCATGGTAAAATTTAATCTGAATTTTTTATATATAAAAAGATCTCAGAAATGAAGGTTTTCTTAGGTGAACTATAAATTTAGAGAACATCCATGCTAATTTGAAAATTTTTAGCTTTTGTGGTTTATTAAAACCTTGATTAATAGCATTAATTAGAATATAATATAGGTATATTTTTGCAATTTTTGTTGTTATATTAGATTAAAAAATTTCTTACATAAATGATATTCCAACTCTTAATATGCACATATATACCAAAATTTATAAACATAGGTTTGTTGTTAATTTTAGAATAATTTTTAAAACTTTCTCAAATTTGAATTATTTTATAATAATTAATTTATTAAGATAACTTTTAAACTTCTTTTTCACATATTAAAAATGCTTAAAAAACTTAAACATAAATGGTTTCTTAGGGGAACTACAAATTTTGAATAGAACCTCCATACCAAATTTCAAAGCCAGCTTTTGCAGTTTCATAGAAATCTTTATTAATAGTGTCTTTTCATAATATTGATGATGAATTTACCTTATATAAATAAAATTTTATAATTTTTGTATTTTTCATAGTTAAAATTGAGTATAAAATACCTTACCTACTCCATAATTCTAAGCTCAAGCTGCATATACATAGCAAGTTCATAAATGTAGGTTTGTTGGTTTTGTAAAATAAGTTTGTATATATTTTTTTAAAGTTTAAATTTTTATAATAAAAATTACTAGCGTAATATTTTAATGCTTTTTCACATATTGAAAAAAACCTATAAATGAATGGTTTCTAGAGGACTATAAATTTAGAGAAGAACATTCATGTAAAATTAAAACTTCCTAGATTTTGTGGTTTAAGAGAAACCTTGATTAATAATGTCTTTATATACATTATAAATGATCAGTAATTTATTTGTTTTATTATTAGCTATCAATAAAAAGTAAAATTTGTAAAATATTGACAACTTAGCTTATATCATACGATTCTATTTTAGCTAGATTGTGGGCTAGAGTAGTAAGTTAATGTTATAGCTAAAAGAGCACTGACAATGAAATCGTTGTATACAGATTTTCTATGGCAAACCTATTAATTACGCGATGGAAACGTAGACAATAAACTGAAATATTAATACCCACGATTACTCTGTTGATTTTATGGCCGGTATTTAAAGTCTCTGATTTTGGAAACCAATGTAAATTTGGTGTCCTTTATTTTATACAAAACCAATACTTCGCCGATTGAAAGTGCTTAAGTTTATCGCTCTAAACTTTGAAAAGATTAAAATCTAGATTTATGGAATTCTCCAGGCTATAACATATAACGATGTGGGATGTTCATATACCAATCAATTAAAAACAAAATGATAAAAAGATTTAATTGAGCCCAAGATTATCCATATGTGCCGATAGTGGAAATTATAAAGCTTCTTCTCAAATTACCTATATTGACTAAAGTGGAATGTTTAAGGTTTGGTCAATTAAGAAACGTCTCTAAAGCATAAGGTTTTACGAGTTTACGAAAAAGAGCACTAAACTATTTCCGAATCAAAGAGGCACGTCAAAGAAAAGTCTAAGGGTATGGAAAATAAGAGATCTGTTATGGATGTATCTTTGAAAGAGTTTGATCTATTATGTGGAATAAGAATGTTAAGGTGTCATAGAAGCAACCAATGCACTTAAGTTGGTTATGTCATTTTGATCAGCTGATGGATATAAAAGAGGCAAAAGCTCAAATTTACTTGCAATCTATACCTGAAGCATTACTTTCGTTCTACATGTCGTTTTTTAAATTATTATGTTTGCCACCTCCAGAAGAGAAGGTGAAAGTACGTGATAACGATGAGAACAGTTCAGTCGAGGTGTCCCAAGGAGACTTAGAAGGATTGGATGCATCAGAACCTTTAGAAGAATCCTTTGATTCAGGTTATGAAACTATAACTCATGAAAGGCGTCATTTTGTCAACCTTAATGTATGCGAACTTGAGAACCTTTATCAACAAGATCTTCAAGCTATAAACAATGAGTTGATGATGACCTCAGGGCTCTCTAAACAATATATGGAACCAGGATTTAACATAAACGATAACCAATTTGCAAATATCCAAGGCCTTGAAGACCTTCGCAAGAAAAAGGGATACTTTAAAGATCAATACAAGAGAACTAACTATGTAGTTGGCTGGATTTGCCAAAACAAAACTGATTGCGTTTTTAAATTCGGCACAAAAACTTTGAAGACCCATATCATCAACATGGTTGGCTTTAAATTGGACTTGGACACTTTGGAACTATTCAATAACATTGCTTTTAAAACCCTTGGAATTCCGAACAATCGAGCTTTTCCAGTAAAACTCAAGAAATACTTTGATCCAAACCCAATCAACATGTACCTTGGCAAGGACGGTATTCGACACCGTCGTTTAGAGAAAATCGAAGTCTCTTATTACATTGACATATCTGATCAAGATTTTGAGTTTAGATGTAAACTCAACCCAAGATTTCTCCTTAATAAGGTCTCATTCCTTCAAATTGCAAAGTCGGAGTTTAGACCAAGAAAGCTTATTTGTCCAAATAAGGGGTGTGAAAAACTATACAGTCGGAAGTCAGGGTTAAATTATCATATCAAAAAGTGCAGATTTTAAACCATATTAGTCTGATCTTATTAAACTTAGTAGTCCTGATCAAACTATGATTTCTTAATTTTATATTTACAAAATTTGCAATTTTTGATTTAACGTATCTTTTTCAACCGTTATCTTATCATTTTAGGTATCCAATTTAGTACCATGATTATCTTTTATATTTGATCTAATCTCTTTTTATATGGGGAGGATACCCCAGTGATAGAATATGTACTCACTACCACTGACTCCCCGAGTTCGATCCTGGTAGATGAATATTGGGTAGAGGACGATTATGACTGTGTTGGCGTTGCGCACCAATGCCCTGAACCAAGATAGCAAATAGCAAGGCGGTCCATGGAGTTCCTGGCCTATCATACGCCATGCATGGAGGTTTTCCAGGTTTTATCCTCCTTTCCTATTTTTTCAATCCCTTAATCGGTGCAGTATCATCCCCAGGTCAGCCCACCTTGAATAAAGTTAAAATTAAATTTCTTTTTATATAGCCAAGGATAAAATACTTTTAAAAACTGAGGCCTTGGAGTGTAAACACTATGCTAATAGCCATGCATATTAGGATTTAATTCTATAGGATAGCCTATATCTTTTGAGTATACTAGTGATATTGAACTATGCTTATGATGTTTATAATCAAACAACTTATTAATATTATATTTTGCCTTATATTTAGATTTTTTTTCTGAATCCTTAAGATTATGAAAAACTACCAGTTTGTGATTATTTAGAAGTAGTTAATCTTCTATAACTGATGATAGTCCCTTAAAACCTATACCTACTGTGTACTAATAAATTATAGAATAGAACCACCAAGTAGAACCACAAAAATTGTAAGCCCTTTAGATTAGCTCTTGTTCCTAGCTTCTTTGTGCAACCATTCAGGTCCAAGAAAAGCCCTATAACCTATACCATTTTACATTTCTTTAGGGTGATCTAGAATATATCTAGTTAATACTGGGTCATTGCTTTTACCATGATAAGCTTTTCCTTATCAACACTCTTTATCATATTTAATTATATTAAAGTAAAAGAAATATGCACAGATGCAGCCCTACTTGATATAACAGCATAACTTTGATGGATGGTTCTCTACATGGCCATGAAGATGTTAGAAAATAGTTCCTAAGAATTGTTCAAAGGATTGACAATCCTCTAGAAATGAGATTCTTAGTCCATTGGCTGCTTGTGCATCTGGAGAGGAGGACCTGAAGGATGGTGAACGTGATACTGGCAAAATGTAGCAGCATCTATCTGACTGATGGGCAGACAAGGTCATGGCAGATTTGTTCAGATCTGAGGTGTAATCCATTTTAGACATCTGTACTCATGATAAATGTCCCAATATCATTTAAAAAGATTCTTAGAATTTATATAGAGCTTATAAAGTTTATATTAATATTTTTTAAGACAAACTTTAAAATTATATACCATTTGGTAAAATTATTGGTGGGGTCAAACTTTCTTCAATGACTTGTTCTTGCAGAATTTATCATCTGCTCAGTAGATTCTGAGGCTTCTGGAGCTTCTCTAGCCTCTTCTTGAACCATTTTGAATGCCAAGTGAATTTTTGAGGTGGTAGAAAATTTTATACAACTGAAATTATTGAAATTTTAACTTGATTTCATTCTGATTGATTATAGATAATTTTACATTATTTGGAACTTTGGATCCTTTTAAAAATGTCATTTGAACATCTGGATCTTCTGGTTTCCAATATCCTAAACTCTCAGGATCCTCAGGTAAGGACTTGATAACCCTACATGGCAATATTGAGGCAATGTGGCAGTCTGAAAGTGCTTTGACTATCTCATCACCCCCTCATAGTACAGCCCCACCATGCCCAGAACTTCTCTACCCTCTTGAGCAGTTGGCAAAGTTATTGGTTGACTTTCAGAAAGATTCCTTAACTGGGTACCTAGAACATTTGCCAAATATTAATGTTCTTAAAGGAATCTCAGTGGCCAAATTTCTTATACTTTGTATTCTACCTCTCTGGATTGTTAGATTGGACAGGTTCTAGATTAGCCAGAATAAGATCTTTTGAATTTTATGATTTGTGATAAATGTAACACCAATGCTTTTGGGAAATTTCTGTAATTTCTAAACTGTAAGATACCTCATTTACCCGATAAGGGCTGTTGAAAAGTGGCAACTGGCCGTGTTTAAGTGCGTTCCAAAAATTAACTAACAAAGCTTATTGTTTGACAATAGTTAATGTGATATAAGCCAATAGTATTTCATATATAACGTGATCGTGCATACTTGATAATTTAGGTGATCATTGCCTAAAATATACTAAAACAATACTAGCAAAAATCTTATAAAAACCAAGAAGAAGTTAGCTTTAATATTTAGCATTATTTTTACATCTATACTAGCATTCATTACCCATAATTCACTATGGTGTCTATAGAATTTCAGATATTCAATTTATTATTTTAGATTTTATACTATAAATAAACAATAATCACTCAGTCAAATCAAATTTTTCAATTGTTTCAACCAAAAACCACAACCACTCAGCTAAACATAACTGAACTTATAAAATCAACCAATAATTAATCACCCTCAAAACTAAACTGTGTCCTATCAACTCAACAAAAAACCATCAACCACTCTTCCAAACAAAATAAACCTATCACATCAATCAAATAACACCAAACTATCAAAACATCTCTATATATTAAATATCATTGTGTAAGTGACATGCCTTCCAAACTACTAAATTAACTTCTACTTAACTTGCCAAAGTTATTTAATAATTAAGGGAACCAAATTAGGCAGGCTTTTAAAATTATATATAAGCCTAACATCAAAATACCCATGCTTTGCTATAGTATTTAAAGTTATTAGATGAAAAATCACACTGAAAGCCTATAGGCTGTTCCAGCACTACTCTCAAGCCACTTATACTAACAGCTTCACTGTTACCCTCGTGGCTGGTAAGATGATTATCCTAACTTTACTTAATCTACTTAGAACTCTAGTACTGTTTTTTAGTTTCAAGTGATCTAATTTAGTGAACTCTGATATTATTAGGCCAATTATCACCCACTCGCCCAAATAGATTGAAACTATCAGAATCAAAGGTTTCATATATCAGTCAGATAGTCAGTCAGCCATTGAATGTGTTTTATTAAGTAGATATAGGTGACTCAAAAAATTCAATACCCACCTATCAGAAATCATTGGCACATATGCTGACAAAGTCTCCTCAATTAACTTGTCATCAAACACTAGCAAGATAATTCAATTTATCCTTGGCATTGATTGCAGGTAAGTTCAATAAATACTTAGTATAAAATCTCAAGTACCCTTTCACTAATTGCCAGAAATTTAAAAACTTAGTCAACAAATGGCAATTGAATGAAAACCTATTAAACTCCTTGAAATTGGTTGCTGGAGATTAACCTTGCTACATTTCGTTTACCTACACCATTTGACATTCCATTGATCAGTACTTTAATTGACTATATTCCCAAAGTTGTGGTGATTGCACCCTCAAGTATGGTAAACTAAAAGCCACTAAGGATTAAGCTAAAAAGTTATCAGGGATTTGGCCTAATAACTCGTGAGAGTCTGATCATCAAATCATCATAATCAATCCCTTGATTGACATAATTGCTAATTCAAAGCTTCCTTCTAACAAGCCTAAAAATCATTGATACTAATTACCAAAATTGGCATTCATCTTCACTTATCAAAAGAACTATTATTGGAACATGCTGGAAAAATCATAACTGGTTAAAATCCCAACACGTCCCCAGATTAACCAGATTATATTTCTACCAAATGTCTATTGACATGAGCTTAATTGAAGACAACAAGTGAGGATTAAAGGGACCTCATAATTTAGTACATTATTAGATATAGACAGATAGGTTATTGGTACGCCCTTTTTAATGGACGTCAGAAAAAAACTGAAATGTTGCAGTACTTGTTTTCAAGAAATTAGAAAAAATTTGGTAAAATAACTGCCAGCACCCATAACCAATAAAATGATGGCAGAGTCAACAAGAAAATTAGCCAGAAACCATTGCCAAAGAAATTGTTGCCATTAAGCCATACCTAGTATAACATACATTCTGATACTAGTACAACTAGTTATATAGATAATAAATAGTATTTTTGACCATATTGATAGTTATTTACATGCTACATAAAAAAGTTTAGCATGCATTCTATTCACAATATAATCAATGGTGAGGTCTTTATTAGTATAGACATATAATGCCAACTTATCAATAAACTCAAAGGGTCCAACCCAAAGCTTATTTAGTTCATTACGCCGTCCAAAGCTTTGGGTGTTGCAAAACTAACCCTATTGAAAGTTATAAAAGTTGGAATAGCTGGCCACTTTGAATCCTCATATTCTTTAGCCTTAATATTTTACTTGAGAGTATAAGCATAGGTGGAGGACTGCAACCATATTATAACTTTTTATCAAGCTCTCCAGATAATGTAAGGGTATCATTTCCAAAATTAGTTCATGAGCAGAATATAAATTTGGGGGCAAACAAATCTGACAGCCATAAAGCAAATAAAGGGGGATTTACCCATTGGCGACTAATAGCTTAGATTATAGGAAGATATCACTGCTGATAAATATGTTATCCAGATGGAGGGTTTAGCAGCCATAAGCTTCTACAAGATAGTGACTAGATTACTATTTCCCCTTTCTACCATTCCATTGGTTTCCAGGTGGTAAGGCGTAATCAGTACTCAACATATCCCAATCAACTCACTTTTTGGCATAACATGTGTAGTAAAGTTGCTTCTATTATCTATTGAAAACCTGGGATTAATCATTCCAATAAATTAACTGCTCAACTTTAAACTTGAAAGTACTGCAATTATCTACTTTGGCTAAGGCACATATCTCTACCCAACAAATTCTGTGATCAATAGCCATATTGGCATATCAGTTCTTCTTGGTACACATGGTCAAGGGCCCTACTATGTCATTGAATATAGTATGCCAAACAAACCCAGGATTCACTAGCTGGAAGGCGGTGGCTTTCTTAGAGGGCTTGTGCGTCTGGCACATTGCATAATAAGCAAGATTCTCTTCAATGTCAAAACTAAAGGATTATCAGAAGTAACTCTTTGAACCTGCTTTAGGAGTTTCCATATGACTCCCTATCCAGTTAATGTATGAGCTGTATTAATAACAGCGCATTCAGATGGCTTTGGAAATAGTAGAGATGTTTCCCTGAAATTTTTAAACAATTTATCCTTAATCATCATTGTGTTTTCAATTGACTTGTTTAATGCTTGCTGAATTTCTGGTGGTTGGTTTTAAATATCTCTTGTAAGCATCTTCTCATATAAATTATCTGCTTTACTCTGCAAAACTAGGAAGGTTGGCAGCTGAATTAAACCATTGGCGTTTTTATGCATTGTACCTGCTTGATGCATTATCTCAAAATCATTTACTTGCAATTTTAGAGCCCACGGGCAAACCTCCCTCAAGCTCTTATTAAGTTATGCAGCCATCTAAGCAAAAAAGATCTTTCAACACCATAAAATGAACTCTGTGAATGTATAATAATAACTGCTTATAGGCATATATTACCGCAAGGCAGTCCCACTTAATCACAGTGTAGTTTGTCTCCTGCTTATTCATAGTACAGCTCAAATATGCTAAAGGTCTTCAATGCCACCCTTGTCTATTTAAATTAACATGTCACCAATTTCCATTAATGATTTACAGTTTGAATAATGAAAGACCAATCAAATCTGGATATTGCAATATTGGTTCCATCTAAAATACATTCCAAGAGTATCAAAGGAGTCCTGTGCTTCTCATTTAATGAGAAGTCTTATTTAGGATTCTTTAACAGATGAAAAAGCATCTCAGCAATTGAAGCAAAGTTGTTAATGAACTAGAGATAATAGTAGACCAATCCTTAAATAGTTGCGCATCTCGAACACTCTTCAGTTGTGACATGGCATAATTGCCTCAACTATGAGTTTCTGAGGCTGTAGTCCAGTAGCGTCTAAAATGAACCCTAAATAATTATTTTCTCTTTACATGAAGTGGCAATTCCGCGGGTTTATTTTCAACGTTTAAGCTAACAACTTTTTTTACAAGTGTTCAAGGTTAAATGTAATGTGCAACTAAAAACATTGATATCTTCTAGGTAGACAAGAACGCACAACAATTTCAGATCTCTTAACATGACATCCTTTGCTTTTTGGAACATCACTGGCATGTTGCAAAGACCTTGAGGCATCCACATGGGTTGATAGAGCCCACAGCTGGTAATGATTTCACATTTTTCTTGATCCTCCTTAAGTAGGTCAAAACTACCAGTATCCAAGTGTTAAAATTTACATTTTGGTTGTTATCAGCAAGTAACCTTAGTAACCTTGTTACTGCAAAGGTTTGCTTTTCTTGTGCACTTCGTTGCGTTGTATAGTATATTAGATTATTGATCAATAATAGTATGATGACTATTATTCATAGTTGAGTATGAATTCTTATATCTTGGCCCAACGCTCAGCCAGTATTCCCAATTAAGTACTTAATATGTCATAATCTTAGGGATACGTTCCCTCATTCTGTCCAACCTGATCTTTGCTGAGATTCCCTGGTGACAGTCTCTTCAGTCCAATACACAGTTGGCGGCAATCCCCAATTGTGCCTCCTTCTTCTCTAGATCCCCACTCAGATCTTTACTCTTTTCTCTAAGAGTCTTCTAATTATTGCACACAGCAATAATATCCTTAAGAAGAATAGCACAATGGAAATCTGATTATAGTTTACTATTAAACTATATACCAGATGAACCACTTAAGAATTATATATCTGTAATATGATCAAATTATCTGTTGTATATCTGTTTTTTTTATTATAATGAATTTAGGAAATTTATAGTGGGGATTCAGTCGTCTAACCCTTGGTTGACATCTCTTCAATGAAACGGCAGCTGTTGCCATTGAATCACCCATCCTCATCTCAGCAGCAATGGTCTTCCCCATCCTGGCTAGTATTCTGTCATTGGACATCCTCAAGACCTAAATGGAAAGAGTCAAAAACGTGTCCCTAAAGTTTTCCTCTTGATCCAAGTGAACCAACCATATTTGGCTAGCGACCTGCTTAGGTAATGTGACTTATTACCCATTAAGGCAGGTCATGCACCAACTGATTGATTCACTAGTTGCAGGCAGCATCACTCGCCTTGCAACTTGCTATTCATTCACAGTCAGTCAGTGATAAAACTTGACCAATCCCAATCAGTACACCTGATAGTTAATCACTATCCAATGCCTCTATTTTGTGACAACTTTACCCAATGAGATCTTAAGTATTCATCTAGATCGATCCCTGATGGATACAACCAGATGAATATCCAAAAATCCCCCAAATGTAGTTACTCCAAAACTCAGGCCAACTGATTTCTAATTCACTTTGGCTTAGGGAATTTTCCCCTAGCAATTCCTGGTAATCTAGCAGGCTGATATACAGGCAAAAATCCCAACACATCCCCCTCTTGCTTAGATTTCCAGCAAGAAAAGGACTGGGGTATGAGAACAACGCTTTGAACACTTGGTCAAATACTTCATTGACACAAGCGGAGTGTGATCATCAGTACTCAATGCTGATCAGGATGACCTTCAGCATGCAGCGCTCTTCCTCTTCCTCCTCACTACCGCCTTCTCAGAGTGCGGTCCACAGAATCTACTGTCATGCCAGGCTGATCAATTTACTTTTGACAATATTAGTCCCAGGATCCAGTTTCCCCCATCTGGGCATATGACCAACTGTCATATTCAGGATTCTTGGTCCAGCGTCCTTGATTTTCTGATTTTCTCATCATCCTGGACAGGAGACTCTTGCTGTCAATGTTTGTTTCACAGCTTAATTAAGAATACTTATTTATGTTCGCCCTTATTATTTCTCTCAAAACCTCTTGGATCAAGTCATTCCTAATTTTTTTCTTGGAGAGCTTATCCCATTAATTTTTTGAGATTAAAACTCTAAAATTGGAGCTTAATAGATTTTATAGTGCATAATGACAACTTCCATATAAGTCTGACATCCCCCTCTTGTCCAGCTCATATGTAAAATTCTGAGTCGTGATACCAGCAGCTTCTGAATGGTTTGTCTGATCAAGACCTCCAGCTCTCCCAGCAGATGAGTCAAGATGCTTGGCTGAACCTCTTCTATGGTCCTTTTCAGGACTCATATGCCTAGTCTGGCGCCAGCAGCCAGTCCTTCCATCAAATTTCTGGAAACAGTAACTAATCCCTCCAAAACCAGGCTTGTGATCAAGTTAAAAAACTCTTAGCTGATTCTTCCTCTGCTGTCAATTCCAGAGTTTAACTTCTAAACTCTTTTGGACTTGGCTCCTTTTGCTGATGCACTGACCATCATCATAGATACTCCAGAGATTATACCGTTTGCTCTTGATTGTTCATTTATTTATGGGTCAGACCTGATTTCTGAGTTCCTCTTCCAACTTGGACAAAATTACAAACCTGCTGTTCTGGCTACCAAGCTCACCATCAGTAACAGTATTCATTTTGAGCTCCCCTATGCTGAACTCCAGGTTCAAGTCACTGAGGCTTTGTCCCTAGTTCTGAATCCCTCTGATCTTGATAACATCATGGACTGGGATACAGCCGCTTATGCTCTTTGATTTGCTGGCCAAGTTCTTTGAAGTTGGTCCACAAAGCTTCCATCCTCGCATGGATATCACCATCCATTCAGCTTTAGCTTCTGAGAAGCCCATAGTCATCAATTGCAGGATGCCATTTATTCCCTGCTTGACTATCTCTTTGATGGCGCTTCCCATTGGTATCTTCTGCTGATGGTGTTGGTAGGGGGCATGATTTGGCAACCCCTGTCAAGTATCCCTTGTTCACTGGTGGCCCATAGGTCTGGTGTCCTTGGTGAAGCCCATTGTCAGGCGCTCAAGGTTAATCTTCTGGCTTCAGTACCATATCAGATT
The DNA here is from genome assembly GCA_022478985.1 of Massospora cicadina. Classification (NCBI taxonomy): domain Eukaryota; kingdom Fungi; phylum Entomophthoromycota; class Entomophthoromycetes; order Entomophthorales; family Entomophthoraceae; genus Massospora; species Massospora cicadina. Next base: position 60,803 of record JAKSZP010013167.1, read on the forward strand.
ACTTGGGGTTACTTGCTGATTGCCTCTTCTTAGACTGTTGCTTTCCTCCCCGCTCTGGGGTTTCCTGATTGGCTTCATCCGACATCTCAAATTCCCTTCCCCTAGTTGCTTTCTCACAGGGCTCTGCATCCGCTCAAAGAATGTGGTTCCGTGTAAGTCTAGCCTTTGCTAGCATCTAATCTCACATCAGTTTTGATGGGCTGTTCATTCCTACCACGATCCATTCTCCCTCCCCCAAGAGGTGACATAGGTGGAATCATCCCCATATTGAGGACAATTAATAAAAATAAAAATTATAAAATTATATTGGTTTTTTCTCTATGCAGTTTATAGTAGTTTTCTTCTTTTTTCCAATATCTTTTATCATTTTTTATTTTTATTCTTTTTTTTCCATGGGACTTGACCTTGTTTCGGTTCAGCAGTCCATCTTTTCTATTCTCCCCCAAACTGGGTCCTAAGTATTTAAACCTGCCAGTTTTCTATGGTTCAGTGGTCCTTTTTTGAACTTAACCATATAGACTGGTTCAGAGGTCCTTTTTTGGATTTGCCCTAGTAATCAGGACATGACCAACTTATTGGTTCATTGGTCCTTCAGGAACTCTTTTATTTTTATCAATCCATTGCTTCAGATACTTAGCATGGACTTGATTCACAACTCTTCCATCCAAGAGATTCTTGATGGAGTAGGCATCAGTCACTGTCTTGAAAATCACTTTGAATGGACCTAACCACAACACATCTATTTTGTTTCTTCTTCCAAAACCATGCATATTGCAATAGGCTACTTTTTTGCCTATTTGATATTCTGCTAAGGCCAGTCAGTTCTTATCATCTGTCAATTTCGCTTGTATCCTTTTCTTCAACATAGTATTGAATGCTTTCAATTGCATATCAATCAGGATATTCATCAGTCAGTTCAAGTACTGTTCAGCACTCATCCTCAACGTTGGTTCTACCACTGAGTATAAAATCAGTGGCAACGCAGCCTTTCTTCCATACAACAGCTCAAATGGCGTTTTTCCCGTCGGTGTATGATGAATAATATTGTAGGCAAATGTCACCAAACTCAGGTACGTTCCCCACATGGAAGTTCTTCCTGCAACCAGCTTCCTCAGCATTGCGGCCAGTAATCCATTCACCCATTCTACCAGTCCGTTTGTCTTTGGCTAGTAAGGTACTGATACAACTTCTCTGATCCCATTATCTCATTCAATCTCAGGATCACATAAGATGTGAAGTTGGTCCCATTATTGCTAAGCAGGACCTGCGGACATCCATACCAATATACTACTTGATCCAGGATGAACCTTGTGGTAAGGGTAGCGTCTGCTTTTATTAGGGCCTTCATAATAACCCATCTTGTTAGATGATCAATGGCAACTATTATGTACTTATATCCCCCTGTTCTCATCATCAGTGGTCCCATCACATCAATGGACACCATGTGCCCAGCAAATCCAGGGCGGACCAGTTGGTATCCAGTTGTATTCTTATGTGGTTTGTGCAGCAAGCACTCCACACAACAAGCTAGATAATCTGTGACATCATAGTTGATGGGTTCCCAGTAATAGTACTGGCGAATATGATCAGTTGTTTTCCTCAGGCCTCCATTCCCAACAACCTTGTGAGCTGCTTGCATAATAGCTGCACTTTCCAACAGCTTTGGAATTAAAAACTGCTTTCCATTGATCGTCTTAAACACTTGTCCGTCCATGGTCTTGGTGTTTTCCATCGCTTTCTGAAGCATACCTTGGATTTCTCAGGACTCGTTACAAATTTTTCCATCAACCATTCTATGGAATAGCTCATCCACTTGCAGGTATACCATCTGGATCATTGGTAACCATGATAAGCCATCCGCATTCTGGTGAGAAGCCCCCAATTGGTGGATGTTGTGATTCTGATATGACTGGGCAATAATCATGGGACAGCTATGGTGTAATCCGCTGAAAATTATACCAGTTACAATTATTTGAGTGCCTTGAGATGAGGTGATATTGGGACATAACGGGTTTTTATTGGATATAACAGGTTATTGGATTGCCTCTATATATAGTGATAAGGAGATAAGGCAATGTCAACATTTGATGAATACAAAGTAAAATTCCTACAATTAGGGTGACAGAGGATTAAAGATTAACAAGCTGAATTTGAGGAGAATCGGAGGAATAGAATATCTCAAGCCATGAGAACAGTATTGCCTGAAGCCGCTATATATAAGTGAGATGGGTGATTGAGAGAAGGAAGTTGTTGATAGCGTAGAAGAAACGGGACAGCTAAAGGTAGCTGTATTTATAAAAAAATAAATAAAGAATTGAATGGGGAAATTGTTCCTATTTTAAGTATATTTTCAAGTGTGTCCAAAGGACTGTCAATCCCCACATCATCTGTCTATTGCTCAGTGGGTTTGAACTGTACAAATAACACGACGGATCCTAATGATACCATCCAAATTTATAACAGTGGTGCTCACTACAGGGGGCCCATTAATCAACCACCTAACACTCTGGAACTCTAGTCACCAGCCATGACTTACACATGCTGTGTTGCTGGGGAATCTTCACAGAACACTGCACCAGCTGGATATTAGGAACTCAAACTTACCTTAGACGCACTGCTCAAAAACCAAGATGAACTTCTTCAAGAACGAGATGCTGTCATGCACCAACTTGATGTTACGTTTAGCCAAATGCAAATCTTGGGACAACAAAACAAAAAACTTGCCGACCAATTGAATGATACCATTGAATAGCTGCAGTGCGCAGAACAAAGGTTGATCAATACCTCTTTGTCTTCTCGCTGGGACAAGGATGACCATCAAGAGGGGGCAACATATGAGGAAGAATATGACGCTGGTCAGAGCTATTACACCCAGGATGGTAGTACCAGATATGAACATGAGTTGAAATGCAACTTACTTTAAGTAATGGCGGTACCACCCATGGCAGAAGTTACACTACCCTTGAATCACGTACATCCCAACTTCCTCTAATTCAGCTCTTCATTGAGAACCCACTTTTGGATCTCAAAAAATTCCTCAGTATGGCCCAAAACCCCATTAATGGGATGAGGAGGTTATTATCAAAAAATTACCTCCATTTGACTGCAACAGGAACATTCATGAGTTCTTCAAACGGTTTAAGTTTGAAGCAGAAGGCGCATCTGATAGATGGAAGGCTAAGTTGTTAATATCTGCCTTGGATGTCAGAAGTGCCGATCAGGTCACCTGTTACCTCCCAATTAGCTCTGTCACCTATAAGGACATAAAGGATACCATACTCCACTTGTTTGGGGGTACTTCAAAAATGTCGCAGCAAAAAGCAGAAATAACAACTGGATTCTGTCAAATGAGACCCTCCTGGAGTTTGCTGATCGATTCACAACAGAAGCCCATGTGGTGATTGGAGCAGGGTGCTTAGTGGAAGCCAACATGTGCATTGCCATGTCCTCTGCAGTGAAGCTATATCGCAAACTTCATAATGTCATTTCGCCACTTCTGGATGATGATGTACCTCTGCTCAGATTGTACAGTTTTTGCGTCATGTATCCCCTAACTTTCTGCCACCAAATATGGAATGGAAGATTACCGCCGCTACTGCACCCTCTTATTTGGGAGAATACTCTCATCTGACTCCAGCTCAAGGTAGTAATCCTTATCCTTTCTATAACTCTGCGCCTCATCTTCAGCCAAATTATACTCAACAGTATGATCAGCGACAATGGGCTGGTCATGAAAACCATCAGCAACCTAGTTATTGATCAGGACCTAGCTATGCCAACTGTCAACAATCAGCTTATTGACCTGGGGCTGGTTATGCTGAATGACCCCAAACTTTCCGGTCTGGACCCTCTTATGATAATCAAGGGCGTGGCTCTTATGGGGTTAACTGCTATGAATATGGTCGCCCTGATCATTTGGCAAAATTATGCCATAACCGACGTGTGAACTATGTACACCAAGATCAATAATATCAGGGAAAAGATGGAGCGGAGTAGAGATGGGACCCTCTACCTCCACAATACCAACTTAAAACGTCCCCAAATCAATAGTAGTATACCTTGCAGAAGTCCCTCAGTTCGATGATGGACTTTTATATCAGCAGCCAGTTGGAGGAGTAAATGTAGTAACCCAAGCTCAAGCCAAGGTGGCAGCAGAAGAAGATTCCCCAAACAACCAAAGCTGTATTCCTGTCAAATACTTGATCAAGCTTCCTTGGACAAACTTGATTCTGCTGCAGATGCGCCAACTCTGAAAGGAGTAAACGTCGCCCACCCTGTAGATGCCATTATCAAAGAATACCCCCAAGTCGGTGAGGGGATAATGAGTTTTCTAGAAAAAGAGAGCCCATAAATTTTCACATATTAAACAGTCAATATTTTTCTTATTCTGAATGTACATACTGTGATATTTTTGTTGGGAAAAATAGAGTTTGAGCTATAATAGATATTGGTGCTCCAGTCAACATAGTTTTCACTAAATTGATGGCAAAGTTGACATTGAAACCTGATGTGGACCATCAAATGGTGTACGGAACTTCTGGAGCAGTAAGCATTGTCTCTGAAGGGGCTTACAGTGCGCTACCACTGCACTTTTGGTCCATTATCATTGTAGCCCCAGCAATTGTGCTGCCATATGAATACTACGTTTTGTTTTTTGGGACCAATTTTCTATGCTGTTTTGGGGCTGTCATTAATATGACGGAGGAGACCCTCGCCATTCTGGGTCAACAGATCCCAATTTACTTTACCACTAGTGGAATACCGAAGGATCTGGTTCATATGAGCCATATCAACCTTGCCTATAGTGACAGGGTGATGCCAGTTTGCTATCACTGATTAAAGCGTAAGATTTGGCCCCTTCCCTAGCATATATATGAATATCAAGGCATACCTCTTTGAGCGGCAGAGTCCATATTTATACCTTCTAGCCGTAAAGTCATAGTGAAATCTGAGTTAGAGGTGGAAGTGCCAAGTGGATTATATGGGAAAGTCATTGGGCTCTATCATCAAACATGGTTTGAGCTGCATGTGGCTCCAGGGATTATACTCTTAGGACATGGAGAGATTAAGGCTTTGTTTGCAAACCTCAGAGTGAACCAATGAAAATCCGCTGACACCAAATTGTAGCATATGTACATCTGATTCCAATAGACGAGGTCTGTCAGGTTCATGATTTCAGGTCATTGGATGAATTTGGGCTACCGGCTGAGACACCTGCCAATGTACTAATGGTGGTACTGCGGAGTAATTTAATAGGACTATTGGAAGAACAAAAAGACTAAGAAATAGCATCATTTCAGAAATATAATGGGATTTTTGCTGTTGACAATCATGACTTAGGGTGTGCTCAGGAGGTGTTCCATCGAGTAGACACAGGAGATCATCCTCCTATAAGGTTTCAGCCAATCTGCCAACTGTGGGTAGCAGAAGATGTTGTTACTGATGAAATCAACAAGTTGCTAGAGCAAGGGATGCTTGAACCATCCAAAAGCCCATGGTCTTCACCTGTTCTAATTGTAAAAAAGAAGGATGGCACTAACCGCATAGCAATAGACTACTGGAAGCTCAACAGTATTACAAAAAAGGATTCATATCATTTGCTAAGAATCAACGATGCTTTAGACCAATTAGGGGGAGCCCATTATTTTTCTGCATTGACTTGATATCAGGTTACTGGCAAATCGAGTTACCCCTAGTGGAACAGGCGAAATGTGCTGTAATCACCTCCAAAGGCTTTTTTAACTGACGCGGATGCCTCAAGGGCTGTGCAATGCCCTGGCTACGTTTCAGGGAGCCATGGATACTATTCTTGGTGACCTGAAGCTGTCATGCATCCTTGTATACCTCAACATTATAATTGTTTTCTCTTAAACCTTTTCAGAGCATCTTGACCACCTAGAAGCAGTATTCCGCCAGCTGGCTGAGGCAAACATTAAAAATAAACCTTGAAAATGTAACTTCTTTAAAGATCAGCTGGAATACCTGGGTTTGTGGTAGACTATAAAGGGCTGAAACCACAGCTGGCTAAGGTGAAGGCCATCAGCAAAATGACTACTCCCAATAGTAAGCGTGACATACAGGTATTTTTGGAAATGTTCAGTTACTACCAGCGCTTTAACCCTAATTTTAGCTGTATTGGAGGGCCACTATTCGAGTTGTTAAAAAGGATGCTGTATTCAAATGGACGGAAAATCATCAATCCACTTTTGATACACTTCATATGGCATTGATCGGCGCACCAGTGTTATGATATCTGAACTTTGATAAGGAGTTTATCATTCAGATGGATGCATCCCTCTCTGCTGTTGAGGCTGTACTTTCTCAGAAAGATGACAAGAGAGAGGAACTTCTGGTAGCATACTGTAGTCAAAGTCTGAGCTGTCACAAGCATAATTATACTGTGACTGAGCGGGAGTGTTTAGCAGTGATCTACACATATAAGCAATTCAGAGTCTATCTGCATGGGGTAAAGTCTAAAGTCTTAACCAATCATGCATCATTACTCTGGATTCAGAACCTCAAAGAACCTGAAGGCCGTTTGGCTTGATGGGCTCTTAAGTTGTAGGTTTATGATTTCAAGATTCTCCATTGGCCAGGAGTAAAGCATCAGAACGCTGACTGTTTATCTTAGTTGCTGACTATTGCGGTAACAGTGGACCTCAGAGACGTGATGTACAATAAGATGCTCAGTGGAAAATATGATGACGAACTTCCCCAAGTGATCAAAGTGTTAAATGAAATGCAAATGAATACCTTCTAATGTATTGGGGAATTGTACAAGTGGTTCAGCGATTCTACAATGAATTTTTCGCACCCCTCAGCATGACCAGGAATCATTATGAGTGCGCATAAGGCAGTTGGGCATGGTGGATGCATAAAACTATGGAGTTGTTATGCCCCCAGTACTATTGAGAAAATATGAGCTTCAATGTGCTCAAAAACTATTTCCTGTTGCCATCAGTGCCAAGTGGAGAAGCTGTTCCATCGTACAACGTCAAATCATTTAGTGAAGCCATATTTTACTTGACACACAGTTTCCCTCGATGTCATTGGCCCCTTGCCAACCAGAGCCAACCGTTGTAAGTACATTCTTGTGGCTATCAACCACTTGACCCATTGGGTTGAAGCGAGGGTGATATGATAATTGGGGGCAGTTACTATGGCCAGGTTCATGACGAAATGCATTATTCAGTGACACAGCTGCCCTCAGTTTATCTCACCAACAATGGAACCAACTTCACCTCGCACATCCTCCCCAAACTTAATGGTCTTATGGGTATCCGCAGGGTTCTAATGACCCCATACCACCCCAAATCTAATGTAATGGTTGAAAAGGTGAATGGGACTCTGGTAACATTCTATAAAAATTGATAAACAGATTGACCTTCCAATTGAACCTCCCTCCTTTCTACTGCCATGTTCGCCTATAACATCAGTTACCATTCTGCAACGGGGAAGAGTCCCTTCCAACTACTATATGGCTGACACCTGGCTCTTCTGGCACTACTTTATTCATGTGTAGAAGACACCGGTGGACTGGAACCCCACCACTATCTGACAAACCTTGCAAACATTTTGATCAAAATGCAAATTGGAGCATATTCCTTCAGCTTAGCCAAGAGGATCAAGAATAAGGCCACTGATCAGGCATGTCATAGCGCGTATTGCCATTAAAGAAAGGAGATATGGTTCCCTTCCATGAACAACATGGATTCAGGCAGAAAACAAGCTGGCCAGTATTTTAATTGGTCCGTTTGAAGTTATAGAGAAAACTGGAGTTGACGCATATACCATCAAGGATCTTGCAAGTGGTTGGATCATTAACTGAGTACACGCAAAGTTCCTCTGACCTTACAAACAATAGGATCTTATTGTCCAGTCAAGGAGGGGGTAATTTCACAGTTCCAAATTGACTGGACAATAATTAAGGGACAGCTAGAACGGAATCTTCCAAAAATTATATCAGTTATGATTATTCAAAGGACTTGAGATGAGGCAATGTTGGGACATAACTGGATTACTGGATATAATGGGGTTTATTGGATCACCTCTAGATATAAGGCAATAAGGCGATGTTGAAATTTGACAATTATGAAGTAAATTGCCTACAATTAGGGTGACAGAGGATTAGAGAATAACAAGCTGAATTTGAGGAGAATTGGTGGAATAGAATAGCCCAAGCCATGAGAGCACTATTGCCTGAAGCCGCTATATATAAGTGAGATGGGTGATTGAGAGAAGGAAGTTGTTGATAGCGTAGAAGAAACGGGACAGTAAAAGGTAGCTGTATTTATAAAAAAATAAATAAAGAATTGATTGGGGTAAATGCTCCTATTTTAAGTGTATTTTCAAGTGTGTCCAAAGGACTGACAATCTCCACATCATCTGTCTGTTGCTCAGTGGGTTTGACCTGTATGAACAACATGACAAAACCTAACAATACCATCTGAATTTATAACAGTGGACAATCTCATAATCATAAGCCTGGAGCTTAAGTGCCCATCAGGCCAGGCATCCTTCTGGATCTCTCAAATTGTGAAGCCAACACAACAAAGAGTGGTCTGTCACCACCTTAAAGTGTGTTCTGTGGATGTACACCTGAAACTGATTACATGCATAAATGACAGCAAGGCATTCCTGCTCAGTCACAGTGTAGTTCCTCTCAGCGGCTGAGAGTGTCTGGCTCAAATACGCCATCAGATGTTCATCCCCAAGTTTGTCTACTTGGCTTAGTATGGTGCTGATCACCGTTAATGAAGCATTGGTTTGTATAGTAAACTCTTGATCAAAATTTGGATATTTCAGAATTAGAGAATTTATTAAATACTGGCGTAGCTCATCAAAGAAGTCCTGGGCCTCTTCATTCCATATGAATCCTTTATAAGATCCTTCAATAACTGAAATAAGGGCTCAGATATTTGGGCTAAGTCCTGAATAAATCTTCTATAGTATCTGACCATCCCAAGGAACACTTAGATGTCTCAGACACTCTTCAGCACAGCCATCCATTCTATGGCTTCTATCTTCTGGGTTTGTGGCTGCAATCCACTGGAGTTGATTACAAATCCCAGATTTCCAACTCTTTCTTAAAGAAGTGGCACTTACTCAGCTTAATCTTCAGGTTAGCGATGGCAGTCACTTGAATACTTCTTCCAAGTGGTGTAAGTGATTAGTAAACGTCCTACTAAACACATTTATATTGTCCAGGTATACCAGGATGTATGACAACTTCAAGTCGCACAATATCGCATCCATGGCCCTCTGAAACGTTGCAGGCGCATTACATAGACCCTGGGATATCCTTGTCAGTTAGTATAGCCCCTGCGCGGTAATAATCGCACATTTTTCCTAGTCTTCCTTTGGCAAGTCAATATGCCAATATCTGAAATCAGATTCATTGCAGAGAAATACTTCGCTTCTTCCAAATGATCTAGTGCATCGTCAATCCTCTGTAAGGGATATGAATCCTTCTTTTTTAATTTTATTCAGCTTTGGGTAGTCAATCACTACCTGGTTGGAGCCTCCCTTTTTCTTCATGATCATAATTGGACTCACCCAGGTACTTGACGATGGAACTAGAAGCCCATGATTCACTAGTTTGCTGATTTCATCCTCCACTACCGCTTTGGTGGCTTTTAATCAGTAGATCAGTCTCATCTTGATCGGCAAGTTTTCCTTGGTGTCAACCTTGTGGATCACATCTTATGCGCATCCCAAATCATGGTTGTCCTGAGCAAACACTTCCCAATACTTTTCAAATAGTTTGAGCACCTCCTCTTGCTGGCCTTCTGACAGATCATCAAGTTGCTCTCAATCAACCAATAGGTTGATGCTTTTGGTTACCCCAGCCAGTAATACCATCTCATCAAGAGTCCCAAAATTATGGAATCTTCTCAATTCGGCCATCAATATCAGATGAACATATGTGATGATCTGATTCCTCTTGATCTTAATCGTTTTTTCACTTAATTTTTTCTAGGAGAACTCAAATTTCTCCATGGCCCGGCATTAGTATCCCAGGAGCCACCTAAGGCTCCACTCTGGACTTCTTCCAGAGGCTTCCAACTTCCCCATACAACAGCTCAGGAATCTCCAATGTCAACCCTGTGTCAACTATCATCTGCAATCCTGGTGGTATGGTCTTCTCAATCTTGATCCTCAGTGGAATTCCCCAGTTCTCTAGGATTTCCGCCGGCATTTCTCATCACTTCCTACCAATTAATTGGTACTGAATTGGGACAATGCCATCATTGTATATTAAATTGATGAAGTTGTTTCTCTAATTCAGCGGAGCTTCACCATCCTTCTGATATACCAATGATAACGTCTGACCCAATACGGTCAACATATTAGCCTCAAAGTTACATTTAACTCCATATTTGTGTAGGAACTCCATTCCAATCAGAATGTCATAGTTTTGGTTAGCCAAAAGTATTGCTGGTGCAGATACTACCAACGACCCAAATCATAGTGGCAACGCACTATACGCTCCACAGGAGACGGTGGTGTTCAGCCCAGCTGTACCATATTCCTTCTTATGTTCCAAGTCCAGCGAGATCTTCATCCTCTTTACCAGCTTGGTTGAGACAATTTTGATGGGCGCTCTGATGTCGACAATCGCCCTCACCTGCACTCAATTCTCTTGTATGTCTATATGCATACACTCATAGTATTGCAATATAGTGTTTACTGAGTGAATAACAGCGTTATTAGCTGAATCAAATGTGTGAGTAATTTGTTCCAATAAATCAGGAAATGATTTCTTTATTGCGCTAAGGGTGATTGACAAATTGGCCTCATCAATCAGACTTCAAGAATTCTTCAGAATTCTTGGCGATTCAGATCTTGTCCGCCAGTTGTCAGACATACAGCTGGGCAAATTCCTTGATTATCTCAGGGTTGATTCCCTTTGCCCAAGATCTGGTCACTGCATTTATATCCAAATTGACCACTTATTACAGCTGATCCTGTACATCTTTATCCATAAACAGATCACTGATATCAATTTCCTTGGTCATGATGTTGAGAGGAACAGGCTTCTCTGAAGCTCTAGACTGTTCCCTGTCTAGGCCGCGGGCCCTTTTTCTGATTTCTTGGTGGCTGCTGACTCTTTCACCTGGACCACGTTGATCTGATCCTTCAGCTTCTTACAGTGTATGGCGAAATGTTCTTTCCCGCCACACTTGTAGCAGACATTTTCTTTCTTATTCAACCGTCTAAATTCTTTGGGCTTATTCCCCAGCACGGTTCAATTGGTCATCTCTTTAGCTCCTTTTTTCTTTCATGGGATTTAAATTGTGCACCGGATTGGATTTGAAGCTTCTATTTGGGGCATCAAATGTCACTCCCAAAATCTTCAAATTATCTACCATTTGCAAGATAGTTATTTCCATCATGAACACAGAAGAAAGCATGCGATGCAAATCGTGATAGGGCTGGAGGGCCACTTAAAAGGGGATATTGGCATCAAAGTCATCCATTGCTTTTGCTCCAACCAGGATCTGTGACTCCTGGTAAAAACAATCTGCAAAGCTAGCTAGAGACTCATCTTTATGGAACTGGATTCCCACGAATTCTTGTTTGCGCTTTGACATGCAAGTTGGACTCCTGAACTCTTTCATGATGGTCGCCTTTGCCTCAGCATATGACCAACTGTCCCCCTCCAGGTGAAGTAATACTAAGTTCTGACGGTTGGTGTCTAGGCAATTCATGACTTTCAACGCCTTTTGACAATCCCCATAGCCATTCATGGTCATGTTGAACAGTTGGAAAAAAGCTGGGGTGTTATCTGAATGGAACATTGGCAATTTTGGTGTTGCCTTAAATTCCTCTGAGTTATTTCTGACCAATTCTCTCAGTTCGGCCACTTGGTTAACTTGAGGAGTGACTTTGGGCATCATCTCCAAAATGGCAGCAAAAGTGGACAGCATGTTCCTTGGGGTATTCGACTTCCCAAGTATCATGATAGGACTTCTTTCTTTGGCTTCGCTTGCCATATCTGGCTCACAAGCACATTTGTGAAACTTTAAGTTACTACACTTGTTTAATTAGTCGCTCTATACCATGCCAAAATTTCTCAAATGAACGCGATCTACTTCTTGCTCCATTTTTAGGTATAAGACTCTCGAATGAGGTCCCCTTTCTTATTCACAATGTTGCTTTACCAAGTAACTCATTCACAAAGCTTGCAACCTTATCTATCCCTTCCTCCACCTTGGCGACTCATTCCTCCAAGGCTGTGAATTCCCGATGGTCCGTTGAGTTTAGGGCATTATGATTTACAGTGGCTAACTCAGTCCGCAGTTTGTGTAACTTGTCTTTGTATGGCAATCTTATAAATTCTTCAACTCAAATACCCCTGTGTGAGCACCCCTTGTAAAAATTTACTTATTTGGTTGTTATCAGCAAGCAACCCTAGCAATCTTTTTACTTCACAGGTTCAGTTTTATGTGCACTTCGTTGCATTGTATAGTATAATAGATTATTGACCAATAATAGTATGACGACTATTATCTGTAGTTGAGCATGAATTCTTATATCTCAGCCCAACGCTTGGACAGTATTCCTGTTTAAATACTTAAGATTTCATGATCTTATGGACTCATTCCCTTATTCTGGACAACCCAATCTTCAATGAGATTCCCTAGTGACAGTCTCTTCAGTCCATCATACAGTTAGCAGCAATCCCCAATTGTGTCTCCTTCTTCTCTAGATCCCCACTCAGATCTTTACTCTTTTCTCTAATAGTCTTCCAATTATTGCACACAGCAATTATATCCTTGATAAGAATAGAACAATGGAAAGCTGATGATAGTTTACTGATAAACTATTTACCAGATGGACAACTTAGAACTATATCTGTAATATGATCTAATTATTTGTTGTATTATCTATTTTTATTATAGTGAATCCTAGGAAATTGTAGTAAAGATTCAGTCATCTAACCCTCAGTTGACACCTCTTTGATGAAACAGCAGATGTTGCCATCAAATCACCCATCCTCATCTTGGCAGCAATGGTCTTCCCCATCCTGGCTAGTATTCTGTCATTGGACATCCTCAAGACCTAAATGGAAAGAGTCAAAAACGTGTCCCTAAAGTTTTCCTCTTGATCCAAGTGGACCAACCATATTTGGCTAGCAACCTGCTTAGGTAATGTGACTTATTACCCATTAAGGCAGGTCATGCACCAACTGATTGATTCACTAGTTGCAGGCAGCATCACTCGCCTCGCAACTTGCTATTCATTCACAGTCAGTCAGTGATAAAACTTGACCAATCCCAATCAGTACACCTGATAGTTAATCACTATCTAATGCCTCTATTTTGTGACAACTTTACCCAATGAGATCTTAAGTATTCGTCTAGATCGATCCCTGATGGATACAACCAGATGAATATCCAAAAATCCCCCAAATGTAGTTACTCCAAAACTTGGGCCAACCAATTTCCAATTCACTTTGCCTTGGGGAATTTTCCCCTAGCGATTCCTGGTAATCTAGCAGGCTGGGAATATGGGTAAAAATCCCAACACTGAGCTTTTTTCTCTTACAAACGTCACTTTTAATTTAAAAGTGACTAGATCAAGTATAAAGAGAATATATCCGCCTGCCAGTAAGTACTGCAACTATAGAGCTATGCACCATGGCCAAACCAATAAGCATAAGGAAGTCAATCCGCCCATCTGTTTGAAGCACATAGAAAAGGACAGATTGCTTGCACCGATACAATTTAAACAACAAAGTATGCCAAGATGGACATGCCATATGATGGACTTCCAGATGACCAAAGCCCCCGTGTGATTATTAATGGAAGAGGCCAGAATGATGAGTTCATGCCAGGTAATGAACTGGCATAATGAATCTCCGCCAACCAAGGTTCCCATATGAAAATAACAGAGATGGCCTGAATAGTGAATACATTCCAAATAATGAATCAGTAGAACGAATGATAATAAAACGCTCAAACTAACTAAGGGCCATAAAAAACCCTTGCAATAAGCGTGGACAATGGAACCAAATCCCCAGGATTGATGTCAACCAGAAATCAGCTGATAGGAGCAACTGTCAGGGAGCGAGGAGCAATGCTAAGAACAGCGGTGTTGGGGATATTCCCCAATGAACCTCAATCAGTAGAGGGGATTGAGGCTTCGCAGGGTAAAATAATTTTTTTGGAAAAACCAAAAAATCTGGACAAAGTATTGGTGGGATCTAAAACTGACTCAGTTTGGCCTACAAAAATTAGCTGCCCAAACCAACAGAGCAATGACAAAAAAAGTTTTTTACCAATATGGAGAAACTTACCAAAGATGTTTGGAGTATTTTCTTGAAGGAGAAGTCGGGCACCAGTTTTGCCAAATACCAGTCAGGGTGGAGAACGGTCCCTGACCAAAATCGATCCAGCAACCTGAGCAAAATCATTGGGCAAGATCCCTGATGCACCATTGGGTGCAATCCCCAACAAATTCAAGTCAAAAGCGGGGGCTAGCTCAACCAAGAATTGATTGCTGAATCTTAATGAGCCATTAGGGACAATCCCTGAAAAATTCAAGTTGACAGAGGGAGCTAGAATAGCACAAAATCAGTTGCTGAAGTAGCATGAATCATTGGGTACCAACCCCAATGGGGGCAAAGCTATATCAGGGACCAAATCTGAAGGATCAGACACTCAAGAAAAGTTAGCTAAAAAATTAAAAGTGCTACTGGAAGGGGCCAAAACCCCAACAGCGGTCAAGTCAGCAGCCAGGGATCTGGTGAAATATACCCCAGTTCAGATGGACATGCTAGCACGCCGTGGTGTGTCTGCTCACAAAATTAAACAATGAGAGGCCTTCCAGCTCCTGTACTCAACAGCGACTCAATAGGTCTCCAAAAACATCAAACTGGCTATTGCTGCTATTTGGCGGAACCATAAGTTTTCTGCCAGAGTGGCCAAATGCTGTCTTGAAACTCAAATCTCAATTGACATGGCATTACTTTCAAGTCGTCATGGGTTTGGACAAAAGACACCCTGGAATGGATGAAAAACCTGTGGAGAACAAGGTGATCAAAGCTGCAATTTATGAAGATTTAAAACCAGCAGACGCAAAGGCCTGGATGGTGCCAGCATTGACTTTTAAATGTAATGGAATACAACAAGGGTGGTATAAAATCACGATCCACTCAAGCTGTTGGGAGCTCAGGCCTCAACCCAATGGAATTAGCCAAATATGCAAAATGCTTCCTGAACATCTCAACTGCCCTCGAATGGGCCTGACATACCATTCCAGTAGACATGGCACTGGAATGGTATAATACCACATTCTCCCCAGAGGAGGTGCTACCGTGGACCACAGCTGGGTTCAAGGCCACTGAGACCCTGCACTGGTTGTACACCCAAATCCCACCAGCAACAGCATAAGACCTGATGAAAGCAGGCTGGATGAAGGAAAAAGCGGTGGAGTGGGGACCTTTCCAGGATTGGTCGCTGGAAGAGGCCATTAACTGGTCCACCAACAGATTCACATTGATGGAAATGAAATACTGGTTCCGAGAGGGAGCTAATATGGACCTAGTGCGCAAATGGGCAGATTTGGGAGTGATGAAATCAAATTACAAAACCCTTCGAGGCTGACCCTTCCCTATTAAAAAGTTGAAAATATGACATGATGTTGCAACATTTGATGAAGCAGAAGACTGGGACACAGCAGTATCAATCTAAAGTCAGACTAACTGTGGATGGAAAACAAGATTTCACCACAGGTAACAATGGCAATAAAAGGGGTCATGACCCCAGACCTGGGCTGAGAATGGCTCAAAGCAGGGATCCGCATCAAAACCATCTAGGATTGGAAGCAATCCTTCCTGGAACTGACGCTAGCTGCCCCATAAACCACTGAAGGCTTCGCCCCCTCCAAAGCATTCCAATGGAGTGATGTGGGAGTTCTGGCAGTCATGGCACAGATATCTACTGATGGGGGCTGGAATAGTGCCACAGTAAGGGACTGGTGCCAGCATAGTTCCGTTATGCTGGAGGTCCTTCAAAAATACCTACACCCAACCTGCAGCCCAGAATCCGCCCTCAAGTAGTACTGACTGGTTTTCTCACCAACGGATGCCCTTGAGTGGCAAAACCTCAAGATCAGTGCGCAAATGGATAAGAGCATCAGTCACCGAGGTATCAGCATTCATCAAATCAAAGTTTTTCTCAATTGGGGATTCAGCCTTGATGAATTGGTAAGCTGGATTTTGAAGAGGAAGACCCCCGCCAATGTGCCTAAACCAAGTGCGAAAACTAAGACCTACAGCGCAGTGGCAGCACATACTGACAACAACACCTGGAATGAAGTGGGAAGCCACATCAAATATATCCGCCAGTTAATCAGCAGAGGCTTTATGGACCGCCAAGCGCCAAATCTTACCTAAAGGATGCTATCCAAATTCACCTGCAACTAGTGGAGGAGGAGGAGTAATCCAACCTGATAATGTTGATTTATCAGGAGCTCAACAAAGTCCTAACAGGATGGGACTTCAACCATCACTGTGTACCCAAATGAGGGTATATCAATATAGCAATCCCAGGAGAATTGGACCACATGAAACTCCTCGAGATTGGGATCAAATACAAGGGAACTTATTTGCGAATGGAGATGAGCAGATATGCCAACCAAACAGCAAGGTGGGTAACTTTCCAGAACCTCCCAAATGTCTGTAAAAGGGAGTGGGTAGATGAAGCGATCCAGACCAGATTATTGTACAATGGGGAAGTATGAGAATTTTGACAAGCTGGCAGCGATTACATTGCAAAGTGCCTCCACCCCTGTACAGTGGAAGCGCTCTATGAACTGGCGACCTGGATGAAGCTGAACAAAATAGCCCTGCCTCAATTCATCCACCTGCCCAGCCTAAACAGGATAGTGTACATCGAAAAAAAAAGACGCCAAACAAGTGTGCAGGTTCTGTTACCAGACCAGCCACACTTTGGCTCAAAATCGTCACCGCAAAGGTAAAACAACTCAGGAGTACAAATATGGCCTCTTCGGTGGGGTCACCAAAGTCAGAACCAAGGTCAGAACCAAGACTTTCTTTTGACTGAAATCCCAGGGAATGGATCCTGCATAACCTAATAAAGGTCGCGGACATGATCACCAACAACAAGGGTTGGACTTGGCATATAGGGAAGCATGAGAGTGAAAAGCAGCCAAGTGACCCAAAGTGGATGACAAGCCATTCATAAATCCAAACCCTGAATTGTATGTAATGGACTAAGGAATGGGTCCAGAGCCAACAGAGCCACGCCCATCTCAAGCAGAATGGACAATCCGCGAGGAGGAAAGATGGCAAAAAGTGAACCTGAAGCAACCCCTAAGAAGGGATGGACACAGGATGCTAACAAATCAAAATTGAAGCCTGACAAGCCAAAAGTGAATGTAAAATCAAATTGAAAATTGTTGGCAAAGCAACCTGAGGAGGCTGGAATAAAATCAGTTGATGCAATGAAACTAGCAAGGTCTTCCAGTTCAACACTGACTAAAAATCTGTGGGCAACTGACAAATTTTTTAAAAAAGGGGCGAGAATTTGAATGATGGATGAGGGGGAATCTGCCGCTCTACCAGAAGGGGACAAGGAGCACCCAGAGCCAATTATAAAACCATCCTCATTATCCATCAATAAGGAGATGGGGATGGTGACTAAATTCCCAGTGCACAGGATGCCTGGTAATATAATCCAAGTTCTGAACAACTGGACCCATAAGCTGAGCAATAACCCCCACCCACCCTCGACATCATCTTCTGCCAATAAACAAACCTCAGTATGCGACTCAATCCATAACCCAGAAAATGCTAATACTCATACCTATGGGTCGGGCAGCCAGAAATGAGGATTGTGACCACAAACTCTTGGGGGATGGCGAGCATACAAACGAGGAGGAGGATGATGCACCACTTAAAAACTAATAATAATATTGACTTAATTTATATTTCAAAAATGCAAGCTGGTAACCAAAAGGAAATGGTGATAAGCTCAAAAATGATGTGACAAACCACCCGTGGTCCCACCAAATAGGCTACCAAGCCCTCTGGATGGATCATGTGGCAATTGTCACAATGGACAAGAAAATAGACCTAGAAGTCGTGGAGGAAACTCACGCCAGAAGGATCTTGATAGTGATGGCTACAAACAGGGAAACTGGATAGAGCATATGCGCAGTGATGGTCAATGCTCTGCTGAAGCTCCATGAAAACTGCATCTTTTGGGAATATTTATTGGAAGTGCCATCCAAAGCAATGACAGTAATAGCAGGAGAACTGAATTGCTGGACAAATGCGAGCCAAAATATGTTCCTGACTAGAGAACAGCCCAACAGAAAGGCCAATGAAATGCTGGAATACCTAGTCAAATCAGGGATGTGCCTAACAATTGATGAAGAGGATGATGACCTAGTCAACTTAATGCGATGTTCATATGATTCATCCAGATCCCCACAGTCCAGATCACACTTAGATTACATCCTAGTGTTGTCAGATCTCAAGCCGATGACGTCCAACAGCAAGGTCAGTATAAACATCAAAAGTGACCACATGGATATCCATGTGGATATTGATCTTGATGAACCTCCAAGGCATAGCAAATGAAAGTTGGCACTGGCCATGCTGAGGAATGGGGAATGGCGCCAAACAATCAATGAGGGACTGGAATGACTGGTCGCATATCTGGATAGCCACCCAGAGTTGGACCCGCTAGAATTATGGACTCATATCAAAGTGTATCTGAAGCACAATAGTATGTAGTTCAAAAAAGCGACCATATACAAGTGAACTGCTGCCATGAAACAGCTGAAGTTTAAGTTAGAAAGGCTGAGGCTCACTGGCGGGACAGCAAAGAGTGGTGGAGTGCGTACCAAACTACACACAAAAAGTATTGGGCCCTAATGATGAATCAAGACTTGGAGTTATGGACCAATGCAACATACCAATATCAGAGCTTAATATGGTGGATAAACAAAGAGGACCTGGCGCACCTCAGAAAAATCCAAACCAAGGCTAGGATAAGGGAAGTGGAGACAGCAGAAGGGGAAGTATCTACTTACCCAGAGACAATCAAGTGCAAAATTAAAAGATTCTATGGCAAACTTTTCTGACAATGAGAAATGAGCATATTGGCGATGAATACCCTAATTGACCTGGCCAAGCTGGCACTGGGGGCTGTACACTGAACGATGTCACCAAATTATCCGCCAAAAATTTCTACCAACGAGGTTAAGTGGGCACTAAAGAAGTCACCAAGGATGAAAGCACCAGGCCCTGACAATATGTGTGCAGAAATATACATTGCATTCCGCGACCGCATTGCGCTGGAGCTCAAAGCCCTCTTTAACCACTGTATGCAAAATGGACATCAAATTCTGGGGGCCAATAGACCTGAATTGTACTCTTGTACAAAAAGGGACTCTGACGCCAACTCAGAACTGGCGCCCAATTGTACTATCAAATGCCAATTATAAGCTGCTCATGCGCATACTATCTAATTGACTGATGACAACAGCACCACACACGCTCCTTAAGGCCCAAAATGGTTTCATCAAAGGCCAGAAAATATAAGACAGCATTATGCAGTCCAAAAAGTACTCCAGGATGTGAGGGGAATTGAGCAGGGGTATCTGATGTTCCTCAACATGGAAAAGGCATATAAACAAGCAGTGTGGTCATTACTACACGAGGCGTTAAAGGAGATTGGTATCCCTGACACATTTTGAGCATGGATAACAACGCTGTACCCAGTCCTGTTAACCAAGGTGATTGTCACAGACAGCGTAACCAACAAATTCCAGTCAGGAAGGGTCTCCAACAAGGTGACCCTATGTCAACAATACTATTTAATTTTTCAGCCAACATTTTGTTGGTGGCAGCGGACGTGAAACTCTGGGGCCTAGTCCACCCAAACTAAAAGCCACTGAAAATACTGGCATTTGCTGATGACATGGTAGTAGGCATAATCTTACTGACTGACCTCCAGGGCGCCGAGGAACTACTAGACCTATACCACTTAGCTTCAAATGCAAAGGTCAACTTGGCAAAAACCTCAGTAATGAGTATTGGAAACCTGAACTTCAGCCCGCCGACCAACACTGATCATGAACTCCCAGAAAATCTGATACCTCAGGATACTATTCAATGATAAGGGACCCACAATACTGGAAACTGAACAGAAGGTATTGTAAGCTTATTGATCTGAATGGCATGCTGGAAGAATGCCAGATTATGCCTTGAAGAGAAAGTGAAAGCAATCAACGTCTATCATCTTCTCAAAGTTGTGGTAAGTCGCTCATGTGCTTCCAATAAACCCAAACCTAGAGAAGAAAATCAGGGAAATGCTCCAATCCTTCCTGCGGTTCAAGGCAAAGGCGGCACCAATAGCACTATAAACCTTGTCAAAACCAAAGAATGAAGGAGGTATGGGCCTCCTGGACTTCAAATCCAACGCTTGGCAAATATGGGGAAATTCATTCCTCGAATTGACGCAGATGCACATGCATTGCCCAACCTTAGCATGAGGAGTGAACTGTGAAAGAGACCAAGGTCTCCAAGAGCTGGTCTCCCCACTCAATACATTAATGGATGGCACACCACCTGCATATAAACCTCCTGAAAGGGTACCCCATACTACTGGCAACTATTCGATCACGCTGTGTGCCAGGGAAGATGGTCATTTGAGCGATCAGCCCAAGATGCCAACCAAATCCAAAGGGACATCGAGGCCCATAATACCGCAATAATTTCTGCAATGAGCTGGGAGGAGCATAACCAAATTGCAGACAAATATGCCACCAAGTCGATCAAAATAAGGTACAAATCAATGCTAATCAAATATGAAGATCCACTCCTGAAAAATGGGTGCAACCCCCACTCAGCCACAAATCCCAAACAACTAGGATACCAAAGGCCACGACACCAATTACCTGATGAAGGAGTTGATTTTGGGCCTAAACTCCCATTTGGTAATGGCCAAGCAGCAGTCGGTGACCTGGCATATCCTAAACCATGCATTAGTTTGGGCAAGCACAGTGGGATGGATTACCCACACAAGGAGTGCCCCATATGCACCAAACCGGAAGCAGATATCACTCACTGATATTACAAATGCGCCATGTTCAAAAAATACTGGTCCACAATGTGACACATCCTATCAAACAATCGCCAATGGAGATACATTCATTGCAAGACCTATTTTTCACAAAAACCTTGAGAATGGCTCTGATTTAACTATGAGACTTCATCTACCATTATTGTGTATTGGTGATTCATTGTGCACTTGTTGCCAAGAGTTTGAGCAATGAGCGCCCCCACGAAAAGAGTTTGTTGCTGAAGACCATTCATATTATATCCAATCAGCTCTGATGGATCTCCAAATTCTCGCGCCTAAACCATGGGTGTTATAAAGCCACACGTTTGGCTTTTCCTTTCAGATTGCTCATCATATGCGACGACGCAACTAATCAACTAAGAATCAAATGATCTATAATCCCGCCAATGCTAGAATCATGGCTAGCAATGGCAATCACTGATCAGCAATGGTTGGAGATGTTGGAGCTCCTTTGGCCCAAACTCCCAGTCTTTTACCCTTGGCTAAATCATCAGTATTCCTCCCTTCCATCTTACTTTCCCTTAAAATTTATTTTTAAATAAAGTATGGAGAATAAAACTGCCAGAACCCAATTATAAGATCCATTATTGCAAAGAATTGAGCCCCCTTAGGCGACCCATTGCATCATCTATTTGTGGCAGCAGGTATGAGTCCTACAAGATTACATTCTGCCACTGTTAATCTATTACAACCCTGTTGAATCCATCTTTCTTTTTTACAAATAAGATTGGGCTTGCCCAAGGGCTCAAAAGATGAAACCAATAATTCATGATAAAGTAGTTTGGCAACCTCAATGGCAATTATGGCCTCTCTCTCCTGTTAATGTCTAATTTACTGCATCCAGATCAGTAGTTAATCTCCAATATCAACTTTATGAACTATACCTGTGGCGCAACCAAGATCATAATTTCTTGTGCAAACACCCCAGAATTTATTGTAAAAAAATTTCAAAGCGTGGTCCTTTTGTTTCTCAGAGATCCCTTCAGTTTTTCTTGATCAATATATAGTAAAGAACGCCTTGGATTTTGGGTCATTAGGTAATTCTGTTTTTGTGAACTGACTGAATTGATGAAAGAATAAAATTTTCATAGCAAAAATTAAATGAGCATAGGCCACTAGTTGATTCTGGTCTATGCATAATGGCCTATTCATTATGTTGCCAATCTTACATGAATTTTACTATGACCAAGGATTATAATCATAGGTGCAAAATGAGTTCAGTTCTACTTTTCTTTCACGGTGCATGGACTTTGACATAAAACTATTCAAAATTCCAAAGTAAGGACAGTTCCTAGGATACTTTGCCTTTTGATATCAATGACTATTGGCTTTACGCCCTTAGAGAAATCCCCAAAATTCCAATTTGACCCATTATCAGCCTAGATTATCACCCTGTTTGAAAGTACTTTACTGAGATAAAACCATCCACATATATTATACTGATATAGTTGTTTCTCCTGCTTTGAGTTGAGCCATCCTTCTGGTTATAAACAGTGACAAAGTTTGCCTAGAATTTTGAGAGTAATCTCTTAAAAATCACACTAAACCTCATACTATTGCATGAAGTCAGTTTTAATCAATATCTCATTATTCTAATTGGGTAAAACTACTGTCAGTGCTGTGACAATAGGTGATTTAAACCATAGAGGCAAGGCGCTACATGCTCCCCTAGAAGTAGTAGTGTGCAGACCTGCTATTTCATAGAGCTTTATTATGATACACATCAGGTAAAAGCCCTATATTTTCACTAAATTTGTAAAAATAATTTTAATTTGGGTCTTTCAATGTCAATGGTTGCTCAAACATCTATTTGAAATGCCCATATTGGCATAAATACAATTGGAATAAGTCGAAATATTTTTACTTAAAAATAGCGGCATCATCAGCTGAATCAAGGGATTAAAAAAGCTGTTCAGTTTTACTGGGAAATCTCTCCTTAATGGTGGTAATAAAATCAATTTATTAACATTTTCCAACGCACAACTATCTTTCTTCATATTCACTTGCTTGTCTTGGGGCTGCTTTAAGTATGTCCACGTTACATCTTTATTATTTCAAAATAGGATGGATTTGCTTTAAACAGGCAACCACATGAGCACCAACATCCATTTTGGTTTCTCTGCACAGTGGATCTACTAAGTCAGATGGAACTTGAGCATAGGAGGAAATAGACTGTTCCTGGTATATTCCATATAATCTCTTCTCTCATAGGACACTTTTTGTCAGCAGGTACAACTACAATGATTTTGTCCGTTTTTAGTTCAGTAAAACTGATAAATATGGCCGTCCTTAACACTTGAAACATGTGACCAGATTTCTTACATCATCCATTTATATTTTTACAAATGAACTAGTCATAGCTCTAGGGTTGGCTATTGTTTGGTAATTATTGAGATTTCCGCGTGTAATTTTGGTTGCCAGTATTGGCGTTATGGTAGCTTTTGTATGGGTCATCAAAGATGGACCCACAGTTCTTCTAAAATTTTAATATCTGGGCAGTTTCATATCCACATTCAATGTGGAGATCATGTCCCAATGCAGATCTCTATGGGCCCAAAGTGCAAAATTTCATTGTGATACATGCATAAAGTTTGGTCAACGCTCCCGCTCAAGTTATTTTTTAAGCTTTTTATTAAAAATCATCCAGTGAAGGTATTAATAGACTCATCCTTTCTAGACTGGATGCCCATGAATTCCTGTTTGCTGTTGTCGACATGCGCAGGTCTTCCAAACTCTTCCTTAATGACATCTTTTGCATCAATTTAGACCCACTAGGTAGCGGCTAATTGATGTAGATTGAGATTCTGACTCTCTGTATCAAGACAGTTGATCACATTATTAGCCTTTTGGCGCTCCCCACACCATATCTGTTCCATCTTAAAAGCCTAAAAACACTATAATTGTTTCTCTGAAACTTTAGCGGCTGTGGAAGTAGGTAAATTACACATTTTTAGGGGACTTTTGCCCATAGTTCACCTCTGTCTGGGACCACTGGCTGCTGATGTGTGACGCCATAAGGGATAATCAGCCAGTTTACTAGGCGTTTCTCAGGCTGTCATGACTGGGTTCAACAGGGTAAGATTAGAAGATGAGGAACTATCTCTAAACAGGTTAGCTCCACCATCTGAGCTTTCCTGACAATGTCCTGGGGTCCCTTTCAATTTGTATATCTAATTGATAATTGTCTTTTCCAAATTCTTCCAGTTAAACTTTCATGCCTTCAACACCTTATCCTTCCGCTCTATTTTTCCTGACTCTTTGGTAAGTTGACAAAGTTTGTTGGCATTTTTGTCCAGGGCTTCCACTACATTCATGGTTTGATATTGTGTTTCATTCCTAACTGAATTATGTTAAACTATAATACCTTCTATGGTATCACTTCTTCCCTGTCAAGATAAATCCTTGCTTAATGGATATAGAGTCCAAAACCTGAGCTTTAAATCTGATAAATCAATCTAAACTCCCTTAACTTCAGCCTGATTCAGAGTTGTCATACTGTTGAAAAAGTTACGTTTTTCAAAAGGTTTAGGAACTTAGTAGTGTGCTAGGATCATTAATAAGAAACTTCTGACCCCTTGCTACTTTACCTTAATCAAAACCCCTTCACTAATTGTTTGCAGCAGTAACTGCATATTAGAATAGCAGAAAATTAACCCTCAGTTGATTATCTACATCACTAGAGCCCAGAGCTATGCTCTCAATCCATCTGTCACCTTGACCTGAGTGCACCAACACCCATCTGGTCTTCTCGGCCTAGGCAGCCCAGCTCTTTCCTAATTGATTTCAGTCCTTCAGGGTTAATCTCCCATGGTCTTGTGTCATCAGTTAGATAGTCCAGTAAGTTCACTTAAGAATTCCTATTATCTCCAGATGGGGAGTGGTAGCACTGAACTCTCCCTAGAGGTTTCCATCAGCATCTTCTCCCAGGGTCCTTTCACCTAATCAGATTTTACAGGAGCTAATACTTAAAAAAGATAAGAATAGGCAAAAATGTAGATTTTTATTAAAGTAAAAGGTGGGGTTTTTATAACTAATCATCTAACTTAACTAATTATAGCAGCATATAAGGTTATATTAGATTCAGGGATAGGACAGGACATATTATAATGGTTAAACTAAAGCCTTAACCATCTTTAGCGTCACCCACCAGAATCTCTAATTGATCTTTGCTAAAGTTCTCTGAATCATCCACTAGTAATCATAGACTATAAATCTCAACATCTTCCGATGCATTCATAAATAGAAAATTATTGGCATTGTCCACCAGTAGTCCTTAACCATTAAATAGTATAAATTTATTTTGGCTTTAGTCGCCAAATAACCCTAAGTTAATTGTTTTTCTAAATTGTTGATTTACCTAAGCATTAGTTGCTAATAAATCAAATATTAGTTTCTATTGGGGGTTCATCCTTAATAATCTGGAAACAGCTGATATTGAAATAGCTAATATTCAACTGAATCTAAGATTTGAATCAGAACTGATCACCAAAAGTTAAAGTAAGTTGTTTAAATGAGTCAGTATTCAAGGGTGTCTGATTTAAAGTGATTTTTTGGAATACATAAAATTAGTAAAGGTTGAAACCCTTATAAAAGAAATCAATCAACAGCAATGTTATAACTGACGCTAGGGTGTCATATTTTAACTTCTTAATGAACTACAACAACAACTCAAAGAACTGTATGAAGAAATAAGCTTTTATTAGACCTCACAGATGAAAAGGCAGTTTCAGCGATAGGATTTTTATCTCTAAGAAAACAAGTGAGCACCTGTAGTATCAAATACTGGGAGAGTCGCATGGGCTTTATCAAGTAAATGACCACATAGGCTGATACAACTCTTTTTTTAGTACTAGATAGGCTGATACAATTCTTCCTTAAAAAGAACCCCATTCCCCTTGAAAACCCTCTCAGATAGCCTACGCCTACCAATGTTTCATTGGTTCTTTCTAATGTTACTAATAATCTCCTCCAAGTGTTAGATTATTTTTGCATTATCTAAAATTCACTGGAAAAAGATAACTAAGCCCAAGGCATTTTTATATAATAATGCAATTCACCAGATGCAGTTGAGTTACCAGCTATTCATTATAATAAATATAGGACCCTATTACCAATAGTTTTATGCTGACATGGGGAAATGTGAATAGTATGCTAAGATAAAATAGGAGACGATATAAAAAAGGCCACATCATTGATGCCAATAACTTATGAAATGAGATATGTGCCGGTGGAGTTTCAGTTATTCAATTAATATTATATTCATACTTTAGGCTACTACATATAAAAGCTGATGCCACGCGGCAAAGTAATTGTGATATTAATGATTCAGCTGTCTGATTATTATTTATGTTATGAAATAAAAAATATATAAATATTGTACTCAGATGGTTGGGCAAACCAATTATAAAATTTAATTCCTTGACTAAACATTGAGTAAAAAAAATGTATTTGGGTCAACTAACACATTGAGAACTGGGGGCTATTGACCCAGACATCTTAAGTTATTTATTTACATACTAAGAATGCACCTGGCTGATAAACTGACCTTTAACTGGATCCTTAAAGGTGTAGGCATCAGTAGATGTCTTCTTAATGAACTTGAAAGGCCCATTCCATATATTCTATAGCTTTCTAGTTCATCTGAATCCATGGTTATCATAATATAAAAAGAGTTCTCTATAGTAAAGTTGGATAATGGCATTGGTCTGGCTTATCCCATTCCCAGGATTTTCTAATTCAAGACAGAGCATTGTAATATGCAGCTTTGTAGCTTGATTAAAGTCTGTACCAGCATTTACTAATATCTTGTGGGAGTCACTTTTTCTTGACTGACACAAGAATATAAAATTGGTGGAAGCGTTGGTTGTTTTCCATGAAGAAAAGCGAATGGGGAATGTGCTGTGGCCAAGTTGTAAGATGTTATAAGCAAAAATGGAGGAAGGCAAGAAAAGGTTCCAGCTAGATGACTTTGCCATAATTATCTTATGCAAAATATAATGAGTAAAGTTCACTTGTTCTATGGTCCATTGGTCTCAAATTGGTAGGGCATGGATAATACCCCGCGTATACCCATTAAGTCATTAAGCTTAGAAGTAATCTGGGACGCAAAGTTAGTCCCATTATCCATTAATAGTAAGTGAGGGCATCCATACCAATAAATAACGTTGCCTAAAATAAACTTCACTGCAGCTGTGACGCCTAAATCCTTGATCACTTTGGCCTCCGCCTATTTTGTGAGGTGATCAATGGACACCATTATATTTATATTGACCAGAAGTGTTGGTCAACGGGACTGCAACGTCAATAGATACAATATGCAATAAAAAGTTGGGGTTGACCAACTGATGAGAGATGGCTTTTCAGTAAGGCCCTATCACCTGGCATTCCTTACAACAGTAGAGGATCTTGTGAACGTCAAAATTTATAGATTACCAAAAATGGTGCCGTTTCAAAGATTTAAACATTTTCTTAGAGATGTTATCCTCATCTCCATATAAGCCTTAATGACAAATTTTAGTTTGCTCCGTTGGTTGGGGTATCCAAAATTGCTGATCACCTAGTGCCTTGCTAAGCTTCCCATTTTAAACAACCATGTCTTCCATAAATTTTCATGCAGCGCTGAACTTCCACTGGTTTGTTGCCATGATTTAGTTTATCATTTTATCAAATAAATCATTGGTCACATAATCCACCAAGGCCATAGAAGGCAGTCTAGATTCCCTATCAGCATATTAATGCTTGAGCTGTGTCAATGCTAATTTTGATATCATAGACTTGTAATATTAAGACATAAATGGTCAAACGTCCTTCTATATCCTTTAGATTATGTAACCAATTAAGAGAGGCATGAGTGGCTACCACATTAAAGTGTACTCCCAGGAAATAACCCTGAAATTTTTTACACATTTTAATTATCTTATAGGCACTCCTTCTCAGTTACTATTTAGTTCTGTTCATGAACTTCCTGAGGTTTGGGTACAATAAGCTGAGAGATGTTCAATTTCATCAGAATTGAGTTAGGATAACACCGTCCTAATGGCGGTGAGAAAATCGTCTGTCTGAATAAGAACGGTTTTTTGAAATTGGGGTACATTAACAAAGGCGCTTGGGTCAGGTAAAGCCGTATTTTATCAAAGGACATCTGACTTAATTTAGTCCACTCAAAAGTTATGTCATCTTTAAGCAGGTGAATTAATGGTTCACCTCATTTGCTAAATTTTTTGACAAAATTAGTGATAACAGCCAAACATTCTGAGGAACACTTGTCTGTCGCGCTTGCTACTCAGCAACGCATCCTATGCGCTCAATATCTTCACCTTTGCTGGCTGGGGCCGCAAGCCATATTTATCAATGACAAACCCCAGGTATTCTAAGTTCTCATGATTACTGCACTTACGTGGTTTGATCTTCAAATCTGCCTTAGAAAGGTGGCGGAAAAATACTTCCCAGTGTTAAAATATTCAATAAAAATTCTTGAAAACGTTAGTATCATCTAAATAAATGAGGAAACAGGAACTTTAAATCGCTGAGGATGCTACCAATAGCCCGCTGGAAGGTTTCTGGGGCATTGCACAACCCTTGCGGCATTCTAGTTGGTTGATAAAGACCCTGTGCTGCGTATCATGGCACATTTTTCTATTCCTCCTTGGGCAGCTCAATATTTCAGTAACCAGAATATTATGGCCAAAAAATATTAAGTGCCACCCAAAAGGTCCAGTGCATAGTTGATCCATGGTAAAAGATACAAATTCTTTTTTAGTGTAAAAAAGTTTATGGTATTCTTAAACAATGCAGTTGAAACCGTCTTTTATCTTAATATGCAACGCTAGGGAGTCCCAATGACTCTTTGAGGACACTAGCATCCCATGTTTCACCAATTATTTTATTTCGGCATTAACAACTTCATTAACCACTTTTGACCGTCTAATCTGAAGAAGGCTAAACTAACAAATGATCTCTGGTGTCATTATGATGAAGTACATCATTGGCACAACCCATATCACAATCATCTCCGTTGCAAAACTAATGCTTCATTTTTCAAAAAGAGCCAGTGCATTACCTTCTCATCCTCAGTTCAACCATATAGACTTTCCCAAGACTTTAAAGATAAAATATATTGCTAAGTATTGCCGCTAAGTCTTAGTTAACCAGAGTGACCAAAATTGGATATATTCTAGACTTCTCTAACTGATAACATATACAAAAAAGCAATAATCTGGTGTCTCTTTATATAAATAGGGTATTAATATAAAATTAGCCTAAAGCGCCTGAATTTCGCCATGATCAGGGAGAATAATACCTGTCACAGTGACAGGTACAGTTTTGGAATGATATTGGTGAGAAAATATCACCATATTTTAATAAAAATTTCTAACCTAATTTTAGTCCCCACTTATATTTGATGGCTCACCAAAATAGTCAATTACAATTTGCTCATAGCGAGATACCTGTAGATTCCATAATTTGGTTTAGTAAGCATTGCATCTTGGCGCAAATCCACTGATAACTTAAGGTAACTATGCATCATTAAGAACAAGGTTAACAAACCCCTAAGTTCAAGGTGCAGGAGCTTCATTTTTATGAATATAGAATAGTGGAAGGATTTGTCCAAAGATTTTAATGTATTCTACTTGAAATCAGCCTTGAATCCGTGAGCTCTCATAAACGAGGTCCTAATAATGAAGCCATAATTTTGCTTGGAGAGAACAACTACTGGAGCGGAAATTAACAATGAGCCAAAAATATAGATGTAAGATGTTATATACTCCTTCAAAAAGTTGTGGTCTGGGAGCTGTATTTACCACACAATTGGTGATAATCTTTATTCTGCGTTAGGCTTAGTCTCTTCACCAGTTTAGTATACACAATATTAACCAGTGCCCCACTATCCACAATAGCACAAAATTTAGCTTTATTTACTAATAAATGCTAATATAAGTACATTCCAAAAATAAGCGTCCACCAGTTATAATGCCAGGGCATAAAATTGTCCACTTGACTTAAAAAGTTTAAGCTCCTGGCCTAGCTGGGTGCTGAATTCCAACACAGTCTCAAATAAATTGCCATGTGGACCCTGTTAATCAGGTAATATTGCCTAAGGTAATTGGAAGCTCTTGTAGTAGCTGTTAAGCGTATGACTTTACTATTATTTTTGGAAACACTCAGCTTCACATTTTTGTAAACTGCTGGTGGAAAGGCGGCGTTATCATCCTTTTGTTGGACAGAAAGGGGAGTCAGAAATTTTTCAAACTTTAATTTTTTAGAAAGGGTGGAGGTAGAATTTCTTTTTCTACTAAGCCCTTTCTTTTCCCAAGTCTGCTTTTTTCAGGGTTCACCAAATGAACTCTAGGCTTAGAACTTGACTTAGGGCAATTATTTTATAATGTTAAGCTATCAGAAAAAGCAAATGAATTGATTCATACCAGTTTTTAAAAATAGTGCTTTACGCCCAAGTTAGTTCTTTAGTGGGGAAGATACCACAGTCAATCTGATTGTGTGACTCCTGTGGAATTTCATTCAGTGCTTCAAAAGTGACAACGCAACGATGGAGGTAATTTACCATATGACTGATATCATGTTCCTCATTCAGAATTTATATCAGAACATGATAAAACCCCATTTAGGGCTCACAGGCGTGGAAAAGAGTGATCTGGGCATTATCATTTATAACATTATCCCTATAAAGTGTTTGCGTCTCCAAGTAAAAACTTTTAGGAAATACTCTAATAGATTTTTCATTTTTAAAAAGAAACCTTAAGGGCTATTATCTTATGAGTGGTCATCCTTTCAGCTCCAATAAACTCCCCAGATAAGAAGGGACTTAGCATTAATGTAAAAAATTTAAGCCTTATTTATTCTTGGCATAACTAACTCCAGACTCTATGTCCATTGAGTTCTTTACTGCTACCAAATTAACGTTCTCATGCGCTCTGACCAAGCTAACCTCAAAAGGATCAAGAAAAGTATACGTTTACATTATAATTGAACTTTGGTGAATTTATTGGGTTAATTGGGAAATATATTTCATAGCTGCAGGGCTGAGGGGCCTGCGGTCATTTTATAAAACTGCAAGCTGCCATACTATCAGGTTTCACAGAGGCTCCAACAGTCAAAACTGAGGGGAAAAAAGTAGGCTAATTACACATAACATGCGCATCATCAACCTCACTATCAGGCTTCATTGGAAGGTTTCCCTGAACAACTTGACTCAATTTTCGCTGTCAACTATTATGATGAATATCCAACTTAAATTGGTTTTTAATTCATAAAAGATGGTAGCGTTCCTCCTAAAACAGTTTTCAAATTGACAATTGTTTGGTTAGCAGACTGGAAGTCTGATCTTAAGGCAATACTTTCATTCCATAAAGACCTTACTTTATGTTCAAAATTTTTTTATTTTTGACCATGGCTCAATATGATATTAGAAAGTAGGCCAATTTGAGCCTCCAATTACGCTCATAAATGAGTAATCTCGTCAGAATGGGCTTTCAAGGCCTCAGGGCCAGGCACCTACATGCCGCTTAGTTGCATCACCTCTTCCAGAAGGTAATTATTGACTAAGTGACCAAGCCCCATACTGGTAAACAATATTAACCAAAACAACAGTGTGTGCCATTGTAGTGAGCACCAAATGTTAAACTAGTGGTAAGGAGTCATATTCAACTTCACAAGTAACTACTAAAACAACTTAAATTATTATATGAAGACTTTAGCTTTATTAAAATCTCAAAAAAAGAAAAGGTAACTTCAGAAAAAGTTTGTTTACACTTACGAAAACAAATAAAACATCCTGTAGTATCAAATAAAGCCAGATGCTCATGGCTTTCTCAAGTAAATGCCCAGATATGCTGATACAACTCTTTTTAGAAAAGATCCTCTTCCCCTTGATACACCTCTCAGATATCCTACGCCTACCAAATTTTTCAATGGTGCTTTGCATAGTATTAAGCAGCACCCCTAAATGGTGACTAAAATTTATAATAACTAAATTGGGATGGAAAGCGAATAACTAGGGTCAAAAAACTTTCATATAAAGGTGCAAATCATTAGATACAGTTATTAATGGCTGTTCACCATAATAAATCAAGGCTCTGTGTAAAAATTTACTTAAGGGTTATTATCAGCAAACAACCCCAGTAACTTTTTTACTGCACAGGTTCAGTTCCTTGTGCACTTCGTCTGCATTGTATAGTATATTAGATTATTGGTTGATAATTTTATGACAACTATTATATATAATTGAGTGTGAGTTCTTATATCTCAGCCCAACACTCAGCCAGTATTCCTGATTAGATACTTAAGATGTTGAGATCTAAGGGATTTTTCCCTTGTTCTGTCCAACCCAATCTTCTCTGAGATTCCCTAGTGACAGTCTCTTCAGTACAACACACAGTTGGCAGCAATCTTCAATTGTTTCTCCTTCTTCTCTAGATCCCCGCTCAGATCTTTACTCTTATCCCTAAGAGTCTCCCAATTATCGCACAAAGCAATAATATTTATGAGAAGAATAGCACAATGGAAAGCTGATGATAGTTTACTGCTTAAACTATATACCAGATGAAAACTATAGAACTATATAACACTGTGCTCATAAATACTGTTTTCATAAATGCTGTTTTTATAAATGAATTCTAGGGAATTTATAGTGGGAATTCGGTCATCTAACCCTCAGTTGACACCTCTTCAATGAAGCGGCAGCCATTGCCATTGAATCACCCATCCTCATCTCAGCAGCAATGGTTTTCCCCATCCTGGCTAGGATTCTGTCATTGGAAACCCTTGAGACCTAAATGGAAAGAGTCAGAAATGTGTCCCTAACATTTTCCTCTCGATCCAAGTGAACCAACCATATTTGGCTAGCGACCTGCTTAGGTAATGGGTCTTATTACACATTAAGGCAGGTCACGCACCAACTGATTGATTTGCTAGTTGCAGGTGGGATCACTCGCCTCACAACTTGCTACACATTCCTTATCAGTTGGTGATGAAGCCTGATCAATATCAATTGGTACACCTGATAGTTAATCACTATCAGATGCCCCTATTTCATCGGAAACTCTGCCCAACGAAAACTTAAGTATTTGTCCAGATTGATCCCTGATGAATATGACCAATCAAATATCCCAAAACTCCCAAAACATAGTTACTCCAAAATTTAGGTCAGCTGATTTCCAATTCACCTCGCCTTAGAGAATTATCACCTAGCAATTTCTGGTAATCTAGCAGTCTAGGAATATGGGCAAAAATACCAACAAATTCCCCCCTTGCCTAGATTTCCAGTGAGAAAAGGACTGGGGCATGAGAACACCGCTTCAGACACTCAGTCAAATACTTCATTGTCTCAAGTGGAGTACGATTGTCAATACTCAATGCTGCTGGGATGACCTTTGGCATGCGGCGCTTTTCCTCTTCCTATTCATGACCACCTACTCAGAGCGTGGTCCCCAAAATCTACTGTCATGCTGGGATGATTGATTTACCCATGACAATATTAGTTTGGGATCTGGGTTTCCCACAATCAGGGCATATGACCCACTGTCATATTCAGGATTCTTGGTCTGGCGTCCTTGAATTCCTGATTTTTACTTTTCCTAGACAGGAGACACTTGCTGTCAATGTTCATTTCATGGCTCAATTAAGAATACTTATTTATTTTCTTGTTATTTCTCTCTTAACCTCTTGGCTCAAGTCATTCTTAATTTTTCTCTTAGAGCTTATCCCATTAATTTTGAGATTAATTTCTCCAAAAATTGGAGCTTAATGGATTGTATTGTGCATAATGTCAACTTCCATATAAGTCTGACATCCACCTCTTGTCCAGCTCATATGTCAAATTATGAGTTGCAATACCAGCAGCTTCTAAATAGTTTGTCTGATCTTGATCTTTGGCTCTTTCAGCAGATGAGTTGGGATGCATGACAAAACCTCTTCTATGGTCCTTCGAGGACTCATACACCAAGTCTTGCACCAGCAGCTAATACTTCCATCAAATTACCAGAAATGGTAAACAATCCCTTCAAAATCAGGCTTGCGAAATTTGAACAACTCTTGCCTGTTTCTTCCTCTGTCATCATTTCCAGAGTTGTATTTCAAAACTCTCCTGATTTGGCTCCTTTCACTGATGCACCAACCATCATCATGGATGATCCAGAAATTATGCATTTTGCGCTTGATTGCTTTTTTCTTTCTGGGTCAAACATGCTTCCTGAGTTCCTCTTCCAACTCAGACAATACTACAAGCCCTTGTCCAAGCTACCAAGCTCACCATTGGTAACAATATTCATTTCAAGCTCCCCTAAACTGAACTCCAGGTTCAAGTCACCGAGGCTTTGTCCTTAGCGCTGAATCCCTCTGATCTTGAGAAAATCCTAGATCAGGATACCACCGCTTATGCTCTTTGCTTTGCTTGCCAAGTTCTTTGAAGTTGGTCCATGAAGCTTCCAGCCTCTCCCAGGTTTCAACATTCCTTCAGCTTCAGCTTCCAAGAATTCTGTAGTTATTGCTTGCATTTTGCCATCTTCTCCCTGCATAACTATCTCTTCTCTGGCACTTCCCATTGGTATCTTATTTTGATGGTGTTAGTAGGGGGCATGATTTAACAACCTCCAACAGGCATCCCTTCTTTGCTGCTGGCCCATATGTCCGGTGATCTTGTTGAAGCCCATATTCAGGAACTCAAGTCTAATCTTCCAGCTCCAGTACCATATTGGGATTACTCAGTGTTATTCATCGACTGCCTCTTCTTATACTGTTGCTTTCCTCTCCACTCTGGGGTTTCACAATTGACTTCTTCCAACATTTTAATTTCCCTTCCCCTAGTTGCTTTCTTGCAGGGCTCTGCATCCGCTCAAAAACTTTGTTTTGTGTAGGTCTAGCCCTTGCTAGAATCCAATCTCACATCAATTTTGATGGGCTATTCAAACCTAATGAAATACATCCTCCCTCCCTCAATAGGCAACATAGGCAGAATCATCCCCATAATGAGGACAATTATTACAACTAAAAAATAAAACTATATTGGATCTTTCTATGCAGTTTATTATTTTTTTCCAATATCTTTTATTAAATTTTTATTTTTATTCTTTTTTTCCCATGGGACTTGACCTTGTATTGGTTCAGCGGTCCATCTTTTCCCCAAAATGGGTCCTGGGTACTTAAACCTGCCATTTTTTATGGTTCTGAGGTCCTTTTTTCGGACTTAACCATCTAGATTGGTTCAGAGGTCCTTTTTTTGGACTTGACCTAATCATTAGGACATGACCAACTTATTGGTTCATTAGTCCTTCAGGATATCTTTTATTTTTTTTGTTGTTTTATCACTTCAGATACTTAGCATGGACTTGATTCACAACTATTCCATCCAAAAGATTCTTGATGGAGTAAGCGTCATTCACTGTCTTGGCAATCGCTTTAAATGGACCCAAACACAACGTATCTAGTTTGTTTCTTCTTCTGAAACCATGAGTATCACAATAGGCTACTCTTTCGCCTATTTGATATTCTGCTAAGGATAGTTGGTTCTTATCGTCCATTTGTCTCTAGTTGGTAGGGTACTGACATGACTCCTCTGATCCCCATTATCTCAATCAATCATGGGATCACTTGAGATGTGAAGTTTGTCCCATTATCATTAAACAGGACCTGCGGACATCTATGTCTATATACTACTTGATCCAGAATGAACCTTGCAGTGCTGGTAGCATCTAATTTTGTTAGGGCCTTCATCTCAACCCATCTCATCAGATGATCAATGGCAACTATTATGTACAAAAATCCCCCTGTGCTCATTATTGGCGGTCCCATTACATCAATGGACACCATATGCCAGGAAAATCCAGGGCGGACCTGTTGGTATCCAGTTGTATTCTTATGTGGTTTGTGCAGCTGGCACTCCACACAACAAGCTAGATAGTCCACAACATCTTAGTTGATCAACTCTCAGTAATAGTACTGGCGAATATGATTGGTTGTTTTTCTCAGGCCTCCATGCCCAAAAACCTTATTTGCAGCTTGTACAATAGCTGCTCTTTATGATGGCTTCAGAATAATAACCGTTTCCCATTAATCATCTTAAACACTTGTCCATCCATGGTCTCAGTGTTTTCCAACACTTTCCAAAGTGCACCTTGGATTTCTTGGGGCCTGTTCCCAATTTCTCCATCGACCATTCTCTGGAATAGCACATCCGCCTGTGGGTATACCATCTGGACCATTGGTAACCATGATAAGCCATCTGCGTTCTGGTGAGAAGCCCCAGCTTGGTAGACAATCTTGTAATTGTAAGCATGTAGCTTAAGTGCCCATTGGGCCAGTCTTCCTTCTGGCTCTCTCAAATTGTGAAGCCAACACAACAAAGAGTGGTCTATCACCACTTTAATGTGTGTTCCAAGGATATACACCCAAAGCTGCTTACAGGTGAAAATGACCACAAGGCATTCATTATCAGTTATGGTGTAGTTCTTTCAGCGGCTGAGAGTGTCTGACTCACATATGCCACCAGATGTTTGTCTTCAAGTTCATCTACTTAACTTATTATGGCACCAATCGCTGTCAATGAAGCATCAGTTTGTATAATAAACTCTCAATCAAAATTTATATATTTCGAGATTAGAGAATCTATTAGATACTGTTGTAGCTCATTGAAGGATTCCTGCGCTTCTTCATTCCATATGAATCCTTTTTTGGATCCTTCAACAGATGGAATAAGGGCTCAGCTATTCGGATGAAGTCCCAAATAAATCTTCTGTAGTATCCAACCATCCCAAAGAACACTTGGATGTCTCGGACACTCTTTGGCACAGCCATCCATTCTATGGCTTCTATCTTCTGGGCTTGCAGCTGCAATCCACTAGAATTGATAACAAATCCCAGATATTCTAACTCTTTTTGAAGAAGTGACACTTCTCCAGCTTAATCTTCAGGTTAGCCATGGACAGTCGCTTAATTACTTCTTCCAAGTGGTGTAGGTGATCAGTAAACGTCTTACTGAACATATTTATATTGTCCAAGTATACCAGGATGCATGACAACTTCAAGTCGCTTAGTATAGCACCCATGGCCCTCTGTAACGTTGCAGGCGCATTACATAGACCCTGGGGCATCCTCATTGGTTGGTACAGCCCTTCGCAGTAATAAGCGCGCATTTTATGGTCTTCTTTTGGCAAGATGATTTGCCAATATACTAAGATTAGATCAATTGCGGAGAAATACTTTGCTTCTCCCAATTGGTCTAGCGCATTGTAGTCCTTAGTAGTGGATACAAATCCTTCAAAATAATTTTATTTAGCTTTTGGTAGTTGATCACCACCTGGTTAGAGCCATCCTTTTTCTTCATGATTAGAATTGGACTTTTCCAGGGAATTAACGACAGAACTAGAAGCCCATGCTTCACTAGTTTGCTGATTTTATCTTCCACTACAGCTTCAGTGGCTTTCAATCATCGGATCAGTCTCATCCTGATTTGCAAATTTTCCCCAGTGTCTATCTTATGGATCACATCTTGTGCACATCCCAAATCATGGTCATCCTGAGCAAACACTTCCCAAAACTTTTTAATAATTTGAGCACCTCCTCTTGCTGGCCTGCCTACAGATCAGCGAGTTGCTCTTGATCAACCAATATGTTGATGCTCTTGGTTACCCCAGCAGGTAATCCCATCTCATCAAGAGTCCCAAAATTGTGGAATCTCCTCAATTCGGCCATTAAGATCAGATGAACAAATTTGATGATCTGATTCTTCCTGATCTTCATCAGCTTTTCACTTAAATTCGCCAGGAGAACTTAGATTTCTCCATAACCTGGCATTATTATCCCAGGAGCCACCCTAGGCTCCACTCTGGACTTCTTCCAGGGGCTTCTGACCTCTCCATACAACAGCTCAGGTATCTCCAATGTCAACTCCATGTCAACTATCATCTGCAATCCTGGCAGTATGGTCTTCTCATTCTTGATCCTCAATGGAATTCCCTGGTTCTCTAGAATTTCCATCAGCATTTCTCATCACTTCTTAGATCAAAAAAAAATAGACCATAAAGATCGAGATTTTATATATTATATATTTTTTGTATTTTTCTTTTGCAATGGGACTTGTAACCTACAAAAAGGTTCAGAGGCCCTTCTTAACCCTCACCCAAACTGGGTCCTAGGTACTTAAGCCTACCAGTTATCATGGTTCAAAATCTTATCCTCTTAAGATTTAACCAACCATTTGGTTCAGTGGTCCCCTTCTAGGACATGACCAAAATCGCAGCACATTACCATTTAATAGTTCAGAGGTCCGCTGGAAACATTGCAAATATTTTCTCTTGGGCTCAATACTTCTGATTGGTATTGACCTTCTTCACTATATGATCATCAGCGCTGTCTCATCACATATAGGCTACTCTTGCTGACTTTGGCAATACTCTTGAATATATTAGGCCTTTGATCCCGACTGTTTATTCGTCCAATAGGTCCTAATTTCATCTCATATTTTGGCAACTTATTTTGGATCCTTGTATCTCATTAGCCAACGGTTCTGTCCAATTGTTCAAATAATTTTTCTCCTGAAAACGATTTTTGCATTCATTGCCATCCAAAACGTTGGAAGTAATTCCACTGGTGGATCTGTAGAAGATCCCTTAATTACGCAGGTCGTTCTGGTCTCATTAGCTTCATCTAATATTATCTTGATTTGATGAACTCATCTCCAGTAACTTTTGATCATTGGTTGAGTGTTATTGAGTCAAAAATTTCTCACTATCTTGGATCAAACGTTTCCTATTTTTCCTTCATATCTTCATTGGTATAGCAATCCAATTCTCTTAATTGATTGCTTCCTATTTCATCCAATGCCTCATCTAAACACTCACTACTCAGGACTATATAAAGTGGACCCAATTTCAACCTGAGTTGGCCCTGCTGATACTCCTCATCTCAAGTAGATGTCCAGTGGAACAGGTTTACTTGCAGCACTAGATAGTTCCGTATCTAGGCTTCAAGTCCTTTTCCCTAGTAATGAGTATCTTCCATTTGCTTCACTAGTATCTCCACTTCTGAGCTGGGTGAACACCAATGAACGTGATCTACTTCACGTTCTATCTTCATTAAAGTTAATTTCCTTAGAAACTTCTTTCAGAATTAGAAACATCTTTATAGGACATCATGTTCTAAGTTCTTCTACTCAACTACACCCCTGTAGTGAGCACCATCTTGTAAAATTTACTTAAGGGTTATTATCAGCAAACAACCCCAGTAAGCTTTTTACTGCACAGGTTCAGTTTCTTGTGCACTTGGTCTGCGTTGTATAGTATATTAGATTATTGGTTTATAATAGTATGATGACTATTGTCTGGAGTTAAATGTGAATTCCTATATCTCGGCCCAATGCTCAGCCAGTATTTCTGATTTATACTTGAGATGTCATTATCTAGGGATTTGTTCCCTCGTTCTGTCAGAGCCAATCCTCTCTGAGATTTCCTGGTGACAGTCTCTTCAGACAACACACAGTTGGCAGCAATCCCCAATTGTTTCTCCTTCTTCTCTAGAT
Organism: Massospora cicadina; assembly: GCA_022478985.1. Lineage (NCBI taxonomy): Eukaryota > Fungi > Entomophthoromycota > Entomophthoromycetes > Entomophthorales > Entomophthoraceae > Massospora > Massospora cicadina. The sequence continues at coordinate 100,451 of JAKSZP010013167.1, forward strand.
CCCCGCTTAGATCTTTACTCTTATCCCTAAGAGTCTCCCAATTATCGCACAAAGCAATAATATCCATGAGAAGAATAGCACAATGGAAAGCTGATGATAGTTTACTGCTTAAACTATATTAAAGATGGAAACTATAGAACTATATAACTCTTTTCTTGTAAATACTGTTTTCATAAATGCTGTTTTTATTATAGTAAATTATAAGGAATTTATAGTGGGGATTCTTTCATCTAACCCTTTGTTGACGCCTCTTTAATGAAACGGCTGCCATTGCCATTGAATCACCCATCCTCGTCTCAGCAGCAATGGTTTTCCCATCCTGGCTAGGATTCTGTCATTGGACATCCTCGAGACCTAGATGAAAAAGAGTCAGAAACGTGTCCCTAACATTTTACTCTCAATCCAAGTGAACCAACCATATTTAGCTAGTGACCTGCTTAGGTAATGGGACTTATTACCCATTAAGGCAGGTCACGCACCAACTGATTGATTTGCTAGTTGCAGATGGGATCACTCGCCTCACAACTTGCTACACATTCCCAAACAGTTGGTGATGAAACCTGACCAATCTCAATTGATACACCTGATAGTTAAACACTATCAGATGCCCCTATCTGTCAGCAACTCCACCCAATGAGATCTTAAGTATTCGTTTAGATCAATCCCTGATGGATATGATCAGGAGAGTATCCTAAAACCCCCCAAACATAGTTACTCCAAAATTTTGGGTCAACTGATTTCCAATTCACCTCGCCTTAGAGAATTATCACCTAGCGATTCTTGGTAATCTAGAAGGCTGGAAATATGGGCAAAAGTCCCAACACATCCCCCTCTTGCTAAGTTTCTAGAAAGAAAAGGATTGGGGAATGAGAACAACGCTTTGGACACTCAGTCAAATACTTCATTAACTCAAGCAGAGTACAATTGTCAATACTTAACGCTGCTCAAGACAACCTTTGCATGAGGCGCTCTCCCTCTTCCTCCTCGCTACCACCAATGTAGATTATGGTCCCCATGATCTAAAGTCATGCCGAGCTGATTGATTTACTTGTGATGATATTAGTCCCAGGATCTGGTTTCCCCCATCAGGGCATATGACCAACTGTCATATTCAGGATTCTTGGTCTGGCGTCCTCAATTTCCTGATTTTCTCCTTGTCCTAGACAGGAGACTCTTGCTGTCAATAATCATTTCATGGCTCAATTAAGAATACTTATTTATGTTCTTGTTATTTCTTTCATAACCTCTTGACTCAAGTCATTCCTAATTTTTCACTTGGAGAGATTATCCCTTTAATTTTTGAGATTAATTTCTCCAAAACTGGAGCTTAATAGATTGTATAGTGCATAATGTCAACTTCCATATAAATCTGACATCTCCCCTCTTGTCCATCTCATATGTCAAATTCCAAGTCATAGTACCAGCAGCTTCTAAATAGTTTGTCTTAAAAATATCTTTGACTCTTCCAGCAGATAAGTCAGGATGCGTGACAGAACCTCTTTTATGGTACTTCCAGGACTCATATGTCTAGTCTGGCGCCAGTGGCTAGTCCTTCCATCAAATTACTGGAAACGGTAATCAATCCCTCCAAAAACAGGCTTGCATACAGTTTAAACAACTCTTGGCTAATTTTTCCTCTGTCATCAATTCCAGAGTTAGATTTCAAAAATCCCCTGGATTCAGCTCCTTTCACAGATGGACCAAACATCATCGTGGATGCTCCTGAGATTATGTATTTTGCTCTTGATCGCTCTTTTCTTGCCAGGTTGGACCTGCTTCCTGTGTTCCTCTTCCAACTCAGACAATACTACAAACCCACTGTCTTGACTACCAAGCTCACCATCAGTAACAGTATTCATTTTGAGCTCCCCTACGCTGAACTACAGGCCTAAGTCACTAAGGCTTTGTCCCTAGTGCTGAATCCCTCCAATCTTGATAAAATCCTGGATTGGGATACAGCCGCTTATGCTCTTCGCTTTGCTGGCCAAGTTCTTTGAAGTTGGTCCACAAAGCTTCCAGCCTTGCCCAGTTTTTACTGCTCCTTCAGCTTTAGCTTCTGAGAAGCCCATAGTTATCATTTTCAGGATGCCATTCACTCCCTGAATGATTATCTTGTCTCTGGCACTTCCCATGGTATCTTCCGCTGATGGCTTTAGTAGGAGGCTTGATTCAACAACCTCCGTCAGGCATCTCTTGTTCACTGCTGACCCAAATATCTGGTGTTTTTGATGAAGCTCATTGTCAGTCGCTCAAGACTAATCTTCCAGCTCTGGAACTATATTGGGATTACTTAGGGTTATTTGCTGACTGCCTCTTTTTATACTGTTGCTTTCCTCCCAGCTCTGGGGTTTCACGATTTTTCTTCTTTTGACATTTCAATTTCCCTTCCCCTAGTCGCTTTCTTCCAGGGATCTGCGTCTGCTCAAAGAACTTTGTTTTGTGTAGGTCTAGCCCTTGCTTGCATCCAATCTCACATTGATTTTGACAGGCTACATTCCTACTGCGATCTATCCTCCCTCCCTCAAGAGGAAACATAGGCATAATCATCCCCATATTGATTACACTTAATAAAAATAAAAATTATAAAACAATATCAGTTTTTTCTATGCAGTTTATAATTTTTTAATATCTTTTATCAATCTTTTATTTTTATTCTTTTCTTTTTTTTCATGGGACTTGCCCCTGTTTTGGTTCAGCGGCCCAGCTTTTTATTTTTTTCCGCAAAACTGGGTCCTGGGTACTTAAACCTACCAGTTTTCTATGGTTCAAAGGTCCATTTTCAGACTTAACCATCTATATTGGTTCAAATGTCCTTTTTTCAGACTTGACCCAATCATCAGGACATGACTAACTTAATGGTTCATTGGTCCTTTGGGAATTCTTTTTTCATTGATCCATCATTTCAGATACTTATTATGGACTCAATTTACAAAATTTCCATCTAAGAGATCCTTGATGGAGTAGCGTCAGTCGCCATCTTGTCAATAATTTCAAACATACCCAACCACAGTGCATCTAGTTTGTTTCTTCTTCCAAAACCATGCATATTGCAATAGGCTATTCTTTCACCTATTTGATATTCTGCTAAGGCCAGTTGGTTATTATCATCCATCAATTTCGCTAATATCCTTTTCTTCAACATAGTATCAAATACTTGCAATTGCATATCAATCAGGATATTCATCAGTAAGTTCAAGTACTGTTCTGCACTCATCCCTAACATTGGTTCCACCACCAAATATAAAATTGGTGGCAACGCGGCCTTCCTCCCATATAACAACTCAAATGACATTTTCCCATCGCCGTATAATGACTGATATTTTAGGCAAACGTCACCAAACTCAAGTATGTTCCCCATGCAGAAGTTCTTCCTGCGACCAGCTTAATCAGCGTCACATTCAGCATCCCATTGACTCATTCCACCAGTTCATTTAACTCCAGCCAGTAGGGTACAGACATGACTCCTTAGATCCCATTAATTCATTTAATTGTGAGATCACATGAGACATGAAATTTGTCCTAATTTCACTCAGCAGGACCTTCGGGCATCCATGTTGGTATACTACTTGATCCAGGATGAATTTTGCAGTGCTTTTTAGCAGCTACCTTTGCCAGAGCCTTCATCTCGACCCATCTCGTTAGATAATTGATGACAACTATTATGTACTTAAATCTTCTGTGCTCATCGTTGGCGGTCCCATTACATCAATGGACACCATATGCCAGGAAAATCCAGGGCAGACCAGTCAGTATCCAGTTGTATTCTTATATGGCTTGTGCAGCTGGCATTCCACACAACAAGCTAGATAGTCCGCAACATCTTAGTTAATCAACTCTCAGTAATAGTACTGGCGAATATGATTGGTTGTTTTTCTCAGGCCTCCATGCCCAAAAACCTTATTTGCAGCTTGTACAATAGCTGCTCTTTATGATGGCTTCAGAATAATAACCGTTTCCCATTAATCATCTTAAACACTTGTCCATCCATGGTCTCAGTGTTTTCCAACACTTTCCAAAGTGCACCTTGGATTTCTTGGGGCCTGTTCCCAATTTCTCCATCGACCATTCTCTGGAATAGCACATCCGCCTGTGGGTATACCATCTGGACCATTGGTAACCATGATAAGCCATCTGCGTTCTGGTCAGAAGCCTCAGCTTAGTGGACAATCTTATAATTGTAAGCATGTAGCTTAAGTGCCCATTGGGCCAGTCTTCCTTCTGGCTCTCTCAAATTGTGAAGCCAACACAACAAAGAGTGGTCTATCACCACTTTAAGGTGTGTTCCATGGATATACACCCAAAGCTGCTTACAGGTGAAAATGGCCATAAGGCATTCATTATCAGTTATGATGTAGTTCTTTCAGCGGCTGAGAGTGTCTGACTCACATATGCCACCAGATGTTTGTCTTCAAGTTCATCTACTTAACTTATTATGGCACCAATTGCTGTCAATGAAGCATCAGTTTGTATAATAAACTCTCAATCAAAAATCTATATATTTCGAGATCAGAGAATCTATTAGATACTGTTGTAGCTCATTGAAGGATTCCTGCGCTTCTTCATTCCATATGAATCCTTTTTTGGATCCTTCAACAGATGGAATAAGGGCTCAGCTATTCGGATGAAGTCCTAAATAAATCTTCTGTAGTATCCAACCATCCCAAAGAACACTTGGATGTCTCGGACACTCTTTGGCACAGCCATCCATTCTATGGCTTCTATCTTATGGGCTTGCAGCTGCAATCCACTAGAATTGATAACAAATCCCAGATATTCTAACTCTTTTTTGAAGAAGTGACACTTCTCCAGCTTAATCTTCAGGTTAGCCATGGACAGTCGCTTAATTACTTCTTCCAAGTGGTGTAGGTGCTCAGTAAACGTCTTACTGAACACATTTATATTGTCCAAGTATAACAGGATGCATGACAACTAAAAGTCGCTTAGTATAGCACCCATGGCCCTATGGAACGTTGCAGGCGCATTACATAGACCCTGGGGCATCCTCATCAGTTGGTATAGCCCCTGCGCGGTAATTATCATGCATTTTCTTGGTCTTCTTTTGGCAAGTAGATTTGCCAATATCCCAAAATCAGATCCATTGTGGAAAAATACTTCACTTCTCCCAATTGGTCTAATGCATTGTCAATTCTTGGTAGGGGATACAAATCCTTCTTCATAATCTTATTCAGCTTTGGTAGTCAATCATCACCCAGTTAGAGCCATCATTTTTCTTCACGATTAAAATTAGACTCACTCAGGGACTCGATGATGGAATTAGAAACCCATGCTTCACTTGTTTACTGATTTCATCTTCCACTACTGCTTCAGCTGCTTTTGATCTTCGGACTAGTCTCATCATGATTTGAAAATTTCCCTGGTGTCAACCTTGTGGATTATATTACTTGCTCATCCCAAGTCGTGGTCATCCTGAGCGAATACTTCCCAATACTTTTTGAATAATTTGAGCACCTCCTCTTGCTGGCTTTCTGAAAGAACGTGAGTTGCTCTTGATCAACCAATAGGTTGATGCTCTTGGTTACCCTAGCCAGTAATCCCATCCCAGCAAGAGTCCCAAAATCATGGAATATCCTTAATTCAGCTTTCAGGATCAGATGAACAAGGTGTGATGATCTAATTCTTCCTGATCTTCTTCGTTTTTTCACTTAAATTCACCAGAAGAGCTCAAATTTCTCCATGGCCTGGCATTATTATCCTAAGAGCCACCCAAGGCTCTACTCTGGACTTCTTCCAGGGGCTTCCAACCTTCTCATACAACAGTTCAGGTATCTCTAATGTCAACCCTGTATCAACTATCATCTGCAATCCTGGTGGTATGGTCTTCTCATTCTTAATCCTCAGTGGAATTCCCCAGTTCTCTAGGTTTTTCGTCAGCATTTCTCGTTGCTTCTGACCAACTAATTGTTATTGAATCAGGACAATGTCATCATTGTATACTAAATTGATATAGTTGTTTCTCCTATTCAGCGGAGCTTCTCCATCCTTCTGATATACCAATGATAACGTCTGACCCCAATATGGTCAATGTATTATCCACAAAGTTACATTTAACTCTGTACTTGCATAGAAACTCCGTTCCAATCAGAATGACATAGTTCTGGTTGGCCAAAACTATTGCTGGCGCATATACCACCAATTACCCAAATCATAATGGCAACGCACTATACGCTCCACAGGAGACGGTGGTGTTTAGCCCAGCTGTACCATATTCCTTCAGATGTTCCAAGTCCAGCGAGATCTTCATCCTCTTTACCAATTTGGTTGAGACAATATTGATGTGTGCTCCACTGTCAACAATTGCCCTCACTCTTACTTAATTTAATTGTATGTCTACATACATATACTTGAATTATTGCAATATAATGTTTACTGAGTGAATAGCGGCGTTATTAGCAAATCAAGTGTGTGAACAATTTGTGCCGATAAATCAGGAAATGATTCCTTTATTGCACTGAGGGGGATTGATAGATTGGCCTCATCTATTCGGACTTCAGATAATTCTTCAGAATTCTCAGCGGTTTGAATCTTATCTGCCAGTTGTTGAGCATATGGCCAGGCAACTTCCTTGATTATCTAAGTGTTGATTCCTTTGCCCCAGATCTGGTCACTGCTTTTTCATTTAAATTGACCAATTGATACAGCTGATCCTGTACATCTTTTTCTATAAAAAGAAAACTGATATCAATTTCCTTGGTCATGATGTTGAGAGGAACAAGCTCTGCAGCTCTAGACTGTTCCCTTTCTAGGCCGTGGGCCCTTTTCCTAATTCCTTGGTGGCAGCTGACTCTTTTTCCTGGACCACGTTTATTTGATCCTTCATCTTCTTACAGTGCATGGCGAAATGTTCTTTCCCGCCACATTGGTAGCAGACCTTTTACTTCTTATTCAACCGTCTGAATTCTTTGGGCTTATTCCCCAGCACGGTTCAATTGGTCATCTCTTTAGCTCCTTTGTTTCCCTTCATGGGATTCAAATTGTGCACCGGATTGGATTTGAAGCTTCTATTTGGGGCATCAAATGTCGCTCCCAAAATCTTTAAATTATCTACCATTTGCAAGATAGTTATTTCTGTTACAAACATGGAAGAAATCTTGCGATGCAAATCATGATAGGGCTGGAGGGCCACTTACAAGGCGATTCTGGCATTAAAGTCATCCAGTACTTTTTCTCCAACCAGGATCTGTGACTCCTGGTAAAACCAATCTGCAAAGCTTGCTAAAGACTCATCTATATGGAATTGGAACCCATAACCTCCTGTTTGCACTTTGACATGTGCATTGGACTCCAAAATTCCTTCTTGATGGCCGCCTTTGCCTCCACATATAACCAGCTGTCCTCCTCCAGGTGGGGTAACAATATCTCTGACAGTCAGTGTCTAGGCAATTCATGGCCATCAACGCCTTTTGACAATCCCCATAGCAATACATAATCATATTGAACAGTCAGAAAAACATTGGGGTGTTATCCTGATGGAACATTGGTGATTTTGGCATTTCCTTAAATTCCTCCAAGTTATATCTAGCTAATTCTCTAGGTTCAGCCACTCAGCTCACTTGAGGAGTGACTTCGGGCATCATCTCCAAAATGGCAGCAAAAGCGAGCAGCATGTTCCTTGGGGTATTAAACTTCCCAATTTTATGTGAGGACTCTTTCTTCAGCATCACTTTCCATATCTGGCTCACAACTGCATGTGTGAGTTTTAAGTTCCTCGACCCATTTGATCAACCACTCTATATCAGCACTAAAATTTCTCAAACAAACGTGATCCACCTCTCACTCCATTTTCAGATACAAGACCTCTCAAACTAGGTCCCCTTCTTTCTTCTTTAACGAAGTTACTTTCCCAAGCAACTCGTTCCAAAAACTCACAAAATTTTTGATCCCTTCCTCCATCTTTGCAACTCGTTCTTCCAAGGCTTCAAATTTCTGATGATCCGCTGAGTTTAGGGCATTCTGATTCACCGTGGCTAACTCCATCCACAATTTGCATAACTCATCTTTTTATGACATTCTTATAAGTTCTCTAACTCACCTACACACTGTAGTAAGCACCAACTTGTAAAAATTTATTGTTTTGGGTTATTATTGGCAAACAACCCCAATAAACTTAATACTGCACATGTTCAGTTCTTGTGCACTTTTTTCACGTTGTATAGTATATTATATTATTGGTTGATAAAAGTATGATGACTATTATCCATAGTTGAGTGGAATTCTTATATCTCGTCCCAATGCTCAGCCAGTATTCCCGCTTGAAATACTTGAGATGTCAATATAGGGATTTGTTCCCTCATTCTGTCTGACCCAATCTTCTCTGAGAATCCCTGATGACAGTCTCTTTGGTCAATCACACAGTCAGCAGCAATCCCCAATTGTTTCTTCTTCTTCTCTAGATCCCCGCTCAGATCTTTACTCTTTTTCCCTAAGAGTCTCCCAATTATTGCACACAGCAATAATATCCTTAAGAAGAATAGAACAATTGAAAGCTTATAATAGTTTACTACTTAAAATATATACTGTGTAAAGACTATAGAACTCTGGTTTTTTCTATTTGTTTTTATAAATGCTTTTTTATAAGTGAATTCTATAGAATTTATAGGGGATTTGGTCATTTACCCTCAGTTGACACCTCTTCAATGAAACAGCAGCTGTTGCCATTGAATCATCCATCCTCGTCTCAGCAGCAATGGTCTTCCCCATCCTAGCTAGGATTCTGTCATTGGACATCCTCGAGACCTAAATGAAAAAGAGTCAGAAACGTGTCCCTAACATTTTACTCTCAATTCAAGTGAACCAACCATATTTGGCTAGTGACCTGCTTAGGTAATGGGACTTATTACCCATTAAGGCAGGTCACGCACCAACTGATTGATTTGCTAGTTGCAGGTGGGATCACTCGCCTCACAACTTGCTACTCATTCACAGTCAGTCAGTGATGAAACCTGACCAATCCCAATTAGTACACCTGATAGTTAATCACTATCAAAGTGCCCCTATTTCGTCAGCAACTCCGCCTGACAAGATCTTAAGTATTCATCCGGATCAATCCCTGACAGATACAACCAGGAGAATATCCTAAAATGCCCCAAACATAGTTACTCCAAAATTTTGGGTCAACTGATTTCCAATTCACCTCGCCTTAGGGAATTATCCTCTAGTGATTCCTGGTAATCTATCAGGCTGGGAATATGGGCAAAAAATTTCAACATCATGTCCAGTCAAACAAACAACCCTAGTCCATCTAAACCCATAGTTTTAATAAAAACTCAACTTTGTTAAAATGAAGTGGGTTAAGGGCTGTCAGTCATTATTACAATGCTCTAATGATCTTACTTTTTGAGCCAGCGCATTAGAGTATGCTCCCCTCTGTAGTTATATCAAGGTTATGGTCAGCTTCTTAAAATAGTAAGCAGGACTCAAATTTTCTTATTTAATGCATTAATAAAATTTGGATAAGCACCAGTTCCCCCATAAAGTAAGAAAAATAGATAATGCCCCATGGCTAAGTTAAATGAGATAGTATAGGGAAAGTGTCAGAAGGCAAGAAAAGTTTTCACCTGGACGCCTTTCCACTAATTATCTTAAGTAGAACTTTAATATGAGTACCATTTAATCATTCCTTGATGCTGTTAGTATTAGGGTGATAGGATTAAAACATTACCTTGCATATACCCATCAAGTCTTTAATTTCGGAATTCATCTGGGATGTAAAATTAGTACCAATATCCATTAAGAAACTGAGGGCATACTTGGTGATAAATATTATCCGCTAGGATAAACTTAGTCAAAGTCATGGCACCTAATTCCCTGACTTCTTTGATCTCCACCCACTTGTTGAGATAATTAATGACATGATTTATATTTGAATGGACAGAAGTATTGGCCAGAGGGTCAACTGCATCGATAGAGATGGTGTGCCAAGCAAAATTAGGTTTGATCAATTGATAAAAGAATGGCTTTACATTAAAAGCCATCTACATGACATTTTTTACAACAACGGAGGGTCTCATCAATGTCAAAATTCATAGTTTTTAATAGTGGGGCCTGTTTTAACAGCTCAAAATTTTTCCTAAAAACTACATGTCACGTCGCCTTGTGGGCCACAATAATATCAGTTCTGCTTCATTGGTTAGGTTATCCAGAGTTGTTTATTGTTGAATTTGTAAAACTAACATTTTAGCAACGGTGTTCTTCCTTGGTTTCTCTAAGGAGCACTGAACTTCCACTGGTCCTTGGTCATAGGTTTGGGTTGGAATTTAATTGAACAAATTATTGGCTATGTTAGCCTTTAAGGTCACAGTGGGCAAGTGAACTAACCCAATAGCAGGTTGATGCTTTACGCTGTGGCAGTGTTGAATTTTGCAATTGCAGGCTTGTAATTTTAAACCCATTGATCCAGCCCTTCTGGATCCTTCAAATTTTGTAACCAGCGAAGAGAGGCATAGCTAGTTACCATAGTGAAATGCACACTGTGTATGTAAACCCAAAATTGTTTACATGCATAAATGATCGTTAGTAAATAATTCTCAGTTATCATATAAAAACGCTCTTGGACGTTTAACATCCAACTCAGTAAGCCACGGGGTGCTCAATCACATCCAATCAATACTAGCTAACTTCTTCACAATGGCGGTGAGAGAAGTTTCTTTTGGATAACTAAAGTTTTACAAAATCAGGTTTTTCAACAATGGAGCTTGGGTAATGTAAAGACTGAGTTTATTAAAAGGCTAATTGATTTTTTCAGTCCATTCAAAAGGTACCCTTTTTAGGGAGGTAAAATAGTGGTTCACCAATTTTGCAAAAATTTCTACAAACTGGTGTTAAATAGTTGATCATTCTAAAAGTCACTTAATGGCATACTTGCTACTTAGTTGCACCATGCATTCAATAGCTCCAACCTTTTCTAGGTGGTGCCATAAGCCATGCTTAGTAACAAAAACCCCAAAACTCTCAAGCTTCTCACAGAAAGAGTTACATTATGTGGCTTGATATTAATATCAGCCTTGGCAATACAGCAAAAAACTTCTTCTAAATGATGCATATGATTATTAAAAGTTCTGAAAAACGTATATAACATCTAAAAGAAATAGGACTCTGGAAACTTATAAATCGCCTAGGATACTATCCATAGCTTGTGAAAGGTCGTGGGGCATTTACACAGCCCTGCGGCATTTTAGTAGGTTGATAAAGACCTGAGCAATAATTATGGTACATATTTCTTGCTCCTCCTTAGGAAGCTCTATCTTCCAGTAGCCAAAAATTAAATCCACGGCTAAAATAATGCCCGCTTCCCAAGTGGTTTAGCGTATTGTCAAACTGTGGTGAGGATATAATCTTTTTTAATATTGTTAAGATTTTGATAAATCTATTAAAATAATAATTAAACCGGCCTTTTTCTAAAAACTAACACAATGGAGGTTCATGAACTCTTTGAGAGCACTAACATCTCATGGTGTATTAGCTGAATAATTTTGCCATTAATGACCTCAACCTCCACCTTTGAACATCTAATTGGATGAATGCGAATTGGAAGATAATTACTAAATCAATATGGTTCAGCTCATTGTGTGCATAACCCAAATAACGTTTGTCCTTTGCAAAAATAACACTGCACTTTCCAAAAGTGCCAAATCTTGGTCCTTCTCTTTTTCTTTTAAACCTGAGAGGCTCTTCCAAGGTAACAAAGAACAACTAAATTGATCTGTCTCGCCACTAGGGCTGAGTTCATCAAAGTGGCCATAATAATAAATTATCTGGACTTCTTTGAATGGTAACATATGCATGAAATGAAAATTTGTGTAACTTTATTTGAATAGGGTATGCAAAGAGATTAGCTGTTAGTATATGAGGTTAACTCTGGTCAGGGAGAATAGTACCAGGCGTGGTGACAGATTCCAAATTGGAATGACAAAATGGCGCAAATAATTCTTCATAGTAAACCTTGCAGTAGTTTCAATTTAATCTTTGTCCCCACTATTAATTGGCGGCCTTAAGAATGGTTAGACTTTATTTTTCTTATTGGAATACCCTTAGATTCCACAATTGGTTGGGTAACCACCACGTACAACCACAAATCTGCTGTTAACCAATGGCCAATATACCATCCTTGAACGCAAGGTTAAAAACCCTTGATTTTGAGGCGCTGGGACCTATCTTTCTTTTAATTTATCTAACTGAGGTAAGCCAACCAGGGGGCAGACATTACCGAATATATGTGATAATAAGAGAATAACTAAGAAATATAAAAATTGGGCACCCCAGGGTACTCAAGTTACCCCTGTTGCCAGCGGGACTGCCAGGTATGGGGGATTGGTGCACTACTCCAAGGGGGTTTCCCCTGCTATGGAGCAGGTGTGAAGGAAAGGGTCTGTGTGGAGGAACCAGATTGGGAACCATGATTCTATAAGCGCTTTTTGTCTTGGTCTCATATATCCATAGAGCCAGGCTTGGAAGTGCTCTAGTAAGTGGACATGGAATCTGTTAATAATCCCATGAATGGTTGGGACCGTGCCCTTGAACGCATCTAATGCAATTGTGTGTATTGTCCACATTGCAATGGGTATTATTAGGGAGCGGAGGGTAGATGGGATTGGTGACTCAATCTGGAGCGCGAAGATACTCTTTGATATCGAGAATTCCTGTTCGTTTTGAATCTTGAGCAGGCGTGCGACTTCCTGCCATATAGCTTTGGTTGAAGGGCATGTTTCTAAGCGGTGATGTAGGAATCCCTCCCCTCCACATACTGCACATGTTTTGTGGAGGGAGTTGGAGCGGTCCGCCGTCCTATAGGTCCTTCTCAAACAGCGCCAGGCGTTTGCTCTTATCCTTGGTTGTAGGAGTGGGTGGTGTGTCATTTTCCACATTGCTTTCTGTGTGGTTAAATCATAGGGAATGTCCAGCATATCTTGGTATTCTATCCTAGCTATGCTTGGGGTTGTTGCGAGCATATCCCTCTGGGGGTGGTTTTCTGGGTTTCATAATTTGAATTGGGGGCTGGGTCGTCCCCTTCCCTGTATAGTACCCATGTTCTCTATGGTCTATCCCATACAGCGGATAGTTCAGAGGATATGTTTGAAATGAGGGGAGGTTCCATGTGGGACCGTTGCAGTAGGGTGCTTGGCAAGGTATGAAAGTAGTCTGGGTGGACTATGTGGGTTGGTTAATTTGAGCGCCTGTGCAAAGTTAGTCCTTGCTGCTATGGACCAATGTTGTTGCGGGAGGTCTGGAGCAAGGATTTCCTTTATTCAGGTACCTAGGATGTGATTGGCATGGCTCTCAAAATCTATTAGTCCCATGCCTCCGCTCGAGCGTGGGCCAAATAGTGTTTCCATCCGTATAGGAGGGTGAGAGCCAGGCCACAGCCAGCCCTGGATAAGCGCGCGAATTGAGGTTATAAAGGTAGGTGAGAAGGCTATCGCATGGGCCTGGTACTACAGTACTGGGAGGATGAGCGAGTTAGCAACTGTAACTCGTCCTGTTAGTCCTGGGGTTCTTCCCTTGAAGGAGGCGACGCGTTTGGATACCCGTTGTAACAGGTTACTTTCCATTGTCTCATTAGCATATCACCCTGATTCTATCCAGATTCCAAGGTGTCAGACAGGAGTGGTGGTGGGAGGTGTTGCAAAGAGTAAAATAATTGGGTTTTTTCTTCAAGTGTTGGTGTGAGGTTCTGATGTTGTGGCCCAATTGTTTGTGTATTTGCCTAAGAGGATGATTTCTGTCTTCCTTTTGTTGAGCGATGCATTACTCACCTTGGAGTATTCCTCTATAGTGTGTTCCAGCTGTCAGGCATCTTCATTGTTTGCTATACCTGCTACGCAGTCATCTGCAAAGGCCAGTATCTTGACTGTTGGTTGTCCTTGTGCGGTTATCCCCATGAGACGTGAGTCAGTTACTCGGAGGAGCGGGTCAAAGCTGAAATTGTATAGCAGTGGGCTGAGGGGATCCCCTTGTTTGAGCCCTCTTTGTGGTTTAATCTTGTTTGTTAGGAATCCAGGGCCGCATACAGCCATGGTTGCAGATTCTGTTAGGAGCATCGCCCATTTTATGAATCTTGGTGGGAGTTTGAAGGTATGTAGACATTCTTTTAGGTATGGCCAGCTAACACGGTCATACGCCTTTTCCTGATCCAAGAAGACCAGGGCACCAGTTGCTTTGGATTGGCAAATGTTTGCAACAGGGTGTATGTTGTTCCAGATTGAACGCCCTGGTATAAACCCAAACTGGTTGGGTGATAGGACATCAGATGCAATTGCGCTTAATCTAGCTGCTAGAATTTTTGGTAAATTTTTGTGTCAGTGTTGGAGAGTGCAATTGGGCGCCAGTTTGCCAGGTCCAACTTGTCACCCTTTTTATACAAGGTTATAACGTAGGATTCATGGCCTCCTGGTAATAAGCGTGTTTCCAACAAACTCTGGTTCATTGACGCCAATAGGAGGGGGGCGATTTGTTGAAAATATTTTTTGTAAAATTCGTAGGGTATCCCATCAGGCCCTGGGCATTTCCTAAGTGGTGCACCGCGAATTGTTTCCCAAAGCTCCTCCCATGTGATAAGGGATAGTATATTTTAATTTGGTGGTGTACTTTGTATCTTGGCAGTTTGAATAAATTCTTTAATTTTTTGTGGATCTGTTGGCATATTGCGATATAATTCAGTGTAATAGCGGTGTACTTCCGCCTTGAACTCCTCAGGGTCAGTTGCCACGGTGCCGTTGGTCTTGCGGACCTGTGTGCACGTGGGCTGGTTTCTGTGGGAGTGGAATTGGCGGAAAAAGTATGTCAAACAGGTTTCACCTTCCTTTATGAACTTACCTTTGTTTGATACTTTGATTCTGTGTTGGTGTTCAAAGATGAGATTGTTAAGTTGGGCTGAAATTTCTGCCCATTTGCATCCCCAATTAGGGCTATAGCAAGATCTCAGAGTATTTCCAGGTGGTCTAGTTCTGCCAAGGTACGCTTGATTGTGGCTGTGTCCGCGGTGTACTTGCATGATGCAATATGTCAGGTTTTGTTGATTAATTCTTTTTTGAAATTTTCCCATGTTCCGATGGGATCCAAAGTGAATGGGGCTGTGATTAAAGGTTTGTACCCTTGTTTTCAACCCAGTCAGATATCTCAGGCAATCTTATATTTTCTGGGTGAAGCTTTCTCCAAGGCGTCACCTGTGTGTGGGATTGGGTTGGCGCTAACTGCACCATAACTAATCGGTGATCAGAAAATTGATCTTTTTTGTTGTAAATTTTGAGATTCTTGTGTGGTGGGATTGTGGGATGAGGATGTGGTCAATAAGACTCATTGATATGAGCAGTCCCTCACATATGTTGGGTCTTGTCATATGAGGAAGGATTGGTGAATTGGGGGGAAGAGCATCCTGTAAGCCAAGAGATGCCTTCATTGTGCAATATTTAATGTGTCCAGGTGGGTATCCCCTGGGATTAGGCCATTGACTGTATTGGGGTTATCTCAGCAGTTGAAATCGCCTAACATGATGATTTCTGGTGGGAGGGTGAGAGTAGAAATAATTTTCAAAAAAAATTTCTCTTGGTTGCAGTGCACAGTGTGTAGATACATGCTAACGAAATTATTTCATCTTGGCATGTGATTGTTGCTACCAGGACTCAACCGTGCAAGTGTGATAATGAATTTGTAATTTTAAATTTTTTGTTGTTTTGGACTATCACCCCACAGTGAGACGTCCATACTGATTGTGATGGTGCGACCCTGATTGACCAGGATTCTTCTTCCCCTTGTAGGCAGTGGGTTTCTAGGATGGCCAAGATGTCTACAAGAGGTTTTCGCAGTAATGCCAGCTTTTTGGCTTGGGACGTATGAGCCCTGGCTCCTGCAATATTTAACGTCATTATTGACACTGAGGTGCACGCGGTGCCTCAGGAGCGGTTGGGAGGACCCTCTGGTCCTATCCCATCGCGGCTCATTTTGGCCATGCTCCGCATCTGTACTCCAACTCTTTCACTGCCATTGTTGGTTCCCTTGATCTGACCCAATGATTCAAGGGAATTGCGGTTTTTGCATTTGCATCAACTTTTCCTGCACAGGTCTCATGTTGATTTGATGCAGGTTGTTGATTGGATTTTATATTTTTGAGATTCAACTTTGTTGCATTGTGCACCGCATTTTCACCCAAGTTGCAGTTTCATTGTTCCTCAGTATGTGCATGACTGATGACGCTTTGTGGCTCAGTCTGGTTACTGTGAAAATTTTCAACCTGTCATAACGTTCTGATTGGTTGGTTCGGTGAATATCTGATATATCCTCCTGAATTTGTCCATGGTTAATGGCGGATTCCGCGTAACCGCCGCTTCAGCCACTGCTCTCTTGCGGGCTTTTTGTGCTGCTTTATTCTGTATACTTGTAACTGGGTCCATGATGGAGTATATTCCATCTTTACCCCAGCGGAATGGGTGGTGGCCATCAGTCATTTGGCGAAGTTTTCATTATCTTTGTCCATAGCTTCTTCACAAAAATCATTTTCCATTAAGCCCTCTTTAACAGGGCATGCATGTTCCTTGTGGCCCAGTGAGCCACAGTGGTTGAAAATGGGTGGTGCGCATTTCGGTGTAACTTAGAATGCAGCTGACTGGCCCCATCTGCGAAGTGAAATTCTGCTGCGCAGGGAATTCTGGATAAATCCTCTTCCACTTCTGGGAAGGGGTTGATTACAGCGATAACTTTGCCCGTGCACAGGTTGGGCATTAAGCAAAATCGCTGTAATTTGAGATGTTGGATTTCTCCATAGGCCATAAGACCTTTGCGGAGCTCCTCCTTGATTACCTTACAAGGAAGGTTGGTGGAGAGTGAGTCAAAGGAGATGAACAAAGTTTTCGCTTTGTTCCATCTGGTGCGCGCGGTGCACACAATTTTTTTGCCCTCAGGGAGGGCAATTTCCATGCAGATTTTTGCTGCGGCATCGGCTTCATTGGCTGTTTCAAAACCAATATCAATCCAGCTGCAGCCCATGTTGTTGGTGGCTACATACACCGCGTGAGGGAAAAGTGAGGGCTGTGCCTCACATATTTTCTCCCACAGGGTCAGTGACTCATCCCCAAGGAAGAGTCTGATCCCATGTTCCACCTTTGACAAAGGTTGGTTGAATTGAATGTACATGTATTGCATGTGCTTTACATTAGATACCATAAACCAAGATGGTGTCTGAGTTTGCGATTTTTTATGGCTTAGGTTCCTGGTCCCCTTCCATGGCGTTTCTTGCCCTTAGTTGCGCCGTTAAGCGCACCACTTGCTGCGACGCTCACCCATGTTGTATTATTTTTGTTATTAAAGTCGCCCATCTTTCCTGTGTGTGATTATCCAAATTTGCTGTTTGAATCAAATCGTAGTAACTAAAGTGATTGTTATGAGAAAGAAAAGCTTTTCTGGGACCTATCTTTCAATTATAGAAATAATGAAAGTGGTTTAGATTTTCAAGGAATTCTCTTCAAATGCAACTTTATATTCATGAACTCTCTGAGATGAAACAATATTATAGTCACAATTGTGATCAAGAAAAATATGCAGGGGCAAAAAGCGCCAGGGAGCTGAATTATGGCAACAATGCACTGTATGCTCATTTAGAAGTTTTATATGGGGGTACGTGGCACCATTGATCTTCCAATGATCTATGTCCAGAGCAAGGCCCAGTTACGTTACCATTTAGTAGACACAATACTAATTATTGCCTCATTGACAACTATTGTATGAGTTTTAAGCTTCCTCATTACAATATCAATATAGATGCATTCTGAAAAATAAGCATCTGATGGATTTATTGTAAGGAAATCCAAAGTCATCTTATTTAATTAAGTTTAAATCTCCATGCCTAGATGAAGGCTGGATTCATTTAAAATCTCAAAGGGTATAGCCCCTTGGACTCCGTTCATTTTAAGGATATCATGAGAAAAAACCGGAAGCTCTTGTTGGTATAACTTTTGAGCACAAGGCTTCCTACAGCTTAAAAGGCAAATATGACCTCACATTCTTTTAATTTAAGGTTGTTAGCTGCTACATTATCATCTGATATACTCTGTTGAACCAGAAAAGATGGGTCAGCACTGTCAGACATCTGCTTAATAGAACGTGGGTTCAGGGATTTTTTACCATAGATTTTTGTAGAGGTGGAAGAAGTAAAAAATTTGGTTCCAGTCTGCCCTGGCTTTTATTAAGTCTGCCTGAGTCATGGGGATCACCAATTGAACGCTTGGTTTATTTTTTACTAGGATAATAAAGGCATAATGGCCCAAATTTTTGCAAAGGTAACAGGTGATCTGATTATCGTCAGCCTATCTGATGAGGGCCATAGGGCCATTTTAAATCATTGGTTGGGGAATTACCCAGGTGAGTGGGTCACGAAGCTCCTGATGGCTTTTTAGGCGCTTAAAAGTAACAGAACATCTGCAAAGATAAATCATTATTTGGGTAATGTCATTCTCCTCATTAAAAACTGATAGAGCCCAAAATAATTCCTTTTAGGGCTCATAGGCTTAGAAAAGATAAATACAGGCGTCATTATCATTTATTACATTAGCGCCAGATGACATCTGCTCCTAAATAAAACTGTTCAACAAAGATTTTGAATAAATTCATCTCTATTAAAGTAAATTTTAAGGAATTTTATAATTTTTGATTGGTCATCCATTCTGAATCACCAAACTCCTTGATAAAAAGTTCTCCAGCGTTAAGGTAGGACATGGCAGCCTTATTTAGATTTGGAATAACTAACTCCTGACTTTAAAAGTTTAGTGAGTTTATTACTGCTGTCATGTTAATGATGTTGGATGCCCTTGATAAACTAATTTCAAAAAAGGTGAAAAATTGTGCACATTTGCTTCCTTGTCACTCTTTGGTAAATGAACTAGTTTAACCTGAAATTAAGTTTCATGGTTTCCGGACCCTAGTACCTGCGTTGTCCCTTTCTGACTTTCCAAGTTATTAGGACAAGGAATGGGAAAAAATGGCACGAAGCCGCCATATAATTGATGTGCAGCTGCTCCATTGACCGTAATGGATGTAAAACTGCAGGCAGGTTAAACGTAACTAGTGCCACATTGACTTCACTATCAAGTTCCAGTGGAAGGGTTCCAAAGCAACCTGATCCTGTCAGCACTTGCAAAAAGCATTATCCATTTTATTTAAAATTGGTCCATATTCTCAAAAGAGGTAGCGTTCTGCTTGCATTGTGGTTTCCATATTAGTAATCATTTGCTTAGCAGCTAGAAAGTACGCTTTTGAGGAAATGCTCTCATAATCAGGGACCTTAATTTTTTGATGTGGGTTTTCAGTTCTAGATGTAAAATTGAGTTCCAGATACAAAAAAATATTGGAGTGTAATTTTCATACATATCAATCTCAAGGCTGGCAAGGCAGCATTGATGAACATCCATATCTTATAATATTGCTTTTACACGGCAATCATGTGAATTATAATTTCACAAAGTTGGTCAAATTCAATATTCAAGTCTACTTGTAATAGACGAATATTTTCAGAATAACTTTAATGGACCTCAGGAATGGGCATTTCCGCGTCAAAGGTTTGCACTACCTCCACTAAAGATATTCTATAAAAATTATCAGAATATATACTTTAAAAAAGTGTTCAGAGAACTAAGGTGTGTCACCCTTTAGTGAGCATCAAATGTTGAAAATGGCGCTGGGGCGTCATACTTTAGGTGCACAGGTGTTATACATAAAACAACCAGATGCCATTTGAGGACAGTAACCTAGGTATAACAAAGTATAAGAACTATTTCTATCAATGATGGATTTATTTATATAAACAAATAGCATACTGTAGTATCTACTACTTCCAGTGGCTAACAGGCCTGCTCAAAGCATTCTTTTGGGTGGCTGGTCAATCTCAAGTAAATGATCATCCTCCAAATAATACTTCTCCTTAGATATGCTCTTTTCATTTAACAGAATCCTATTGTGCATTTTCTGACTATAAATCAACACTTAGGCCTGGAAATCTAGAGGCTTAATTCCAATTTAGGTTATGAAAATAAATTCTTAGGTTCAGGTCATTTCCTTAAGAGCAATTCACCGATTGCCATTGAGATTTCTGGTATATGGCCATATTATCAATAGTTTTATGCTGGCATGGGTCAAGGGAAGATTTTAAATAATAGAAAATGATTTAGGGACACTGCTGCATGGCGTTGGTGATTACCAGATAATGAAATGGAGGTTGCACAAGTGGGAATTTGGATTAAATTGACACCATAAATACTTAAAGTGAGGGGCCCATAAGATTTATTATTAAGAATTTAATATGACCTTGGCAACGCTTAAAATTATGGGCTTTGAGGCTAAGTAGTTCATAATACTTGATAAAACACTTTATCTAAATATTAGCGAATATAAGATTAAAGACATAATAATGTAAGATGTTTGGTCAAACCAGTTACAACAGTTTCCAATAGTTGAAGATGCCAGAGTAATTTCTGGTGATGAAACCTGACTATTTACAGCAGATTATACAAAATGGATGGATGATTTGGTGCAGCTAACGCCTGGTATGCCCAAATCTAACCTGTCCACTGTTGAGAGTTAAATTAGAACATATGGCATCTCAGGGCCATTACATCAAGAGCTCACCTTTGATTCACTCTTTGACCCAGAACAAAGGCCCTGTTTATGAAGAGTTGGAGATTAACTGTGAAGTCCAAGTCATGCAATTGATTTTATTCCACAGATGGGGTAGTGAAGCCCACCTCCATAAATGTGGGTAATAAAGATTACAGATGAAACAGGTTTTCCAACTTGCACGTCAACCACCCACTCATTGAGGTGTTTAGTTTCACGGTAGGAAGGGATATCTGATGCTAAGTCCCTATCAATCATTGGTGTTTTATTCTAGCAAGAGAATTATATAGACCTGATAGATAACACCAGATATATGATGTAGAATATAATCCAACTGTCCCGAAAAGTTCAGGGCAACTTACTACCCTGGCGTAAGTTTATAATATAACTAAATAATAAGTAAGTGTTAAAATCTTCTTAACTGAAAAATATAATTGTGATTTGTTATATAATAATGGTAATCACAAATACTGCAAAAAGAAGAGTAATCCAGTTTATTTTTCAAAGAGAAATATTTAGTGAAATTCAAGTACTAAACTTTGACGAATATTTCCAAGTGCTTCTGAGACAAAATCTATAATGATTCGCTCCTCTAGGTTTTCTGTGGCGTCTTAAGACCCTTTTAAAGTAGTAATAGTTTATCATTTAGATTAGGTTGGGCCCCTGAAACACTTGTGATCAATTCTTTAGATTGGGTTTGAACCATGATACTAGAGGCATTGAAGTTGTCATATTTTGCTAAATTACTGACATACCCCATCCAAGAAGACTGTTATTGTGGCTTAAATCTGCCAACCACCCATAGGAATTTGCTCTGACGAAGGCCCCAGAAGGGGCATGGACCCTTACCTTATATTAAAAAGTAATGTGGTGGTATTCTGCCACATATAGTAGGCTGGAAAGAACTTTGAACTCTTAAAGTAATTAGGGGGACACTAAACCTATGGCTCTTTCTCTATTCAAGTTTAATGATATAGGACATACATTAGATAAAGGATTGGTAAAGTCTGTTACCCTTGTTTATTCACCTACTTACCGATTAACTAAAGCCTTAAAATAACCTATCTACGATAAGCTTAGAAGTATATATTTAACTTGAGCAACTTTTCTCTGATAATACAATAATGACTAAGACTAGTGCAACAAGCGCAGTTCTTCCTATACAGAGGGTTCAACCAAGGTTTTCCTTAGCTGAAAATGATTACATATTATATAGCACAAGCAAATGGTTTTAAAAAGAGCATAAATTGTACTTTATATGCATCAGCTTATTATGAGGTTATTAAGGAAAATTTGAAATATTGAAACCCAGAATTAAAAGTCAAACCCCAAAGCCAAGTATTACTCTCTCTTTCACTTTAATCACTTATTCAAATGAACTAGAGTATTTCTAATAAAGTTTTTACTCTTGACCATCTTTCCGCCAATGCTACTACTAGCCTATGTTATTAAGTTGATACCTGCTGCTCCCACATAGGCGGTGGTGCGCCTCCTCATGGCTTTTATGACTGCTGCCAAAACGCCCCCAGGCTCGATCAGATAGCCTCACAAAAGATTCTGATTGCTTCATCCAACTTAAAACCTACCCAACACATCGCACACTCCCAGATGGAGCTCAAAAGCCCCCCGCTGCATATATAGGAGCAACCTGCATTCTGGTCTTTGGGTTGATTATGGGAACCTTTTCCCCTATTTGAGTGTGGCCCTCATCATTAGATGGCCACAGCAGGTTTTAAACCTGCCAGATCTTTAGATTTCCGCCAATTTAATGGGTATATTGAGCTTAACTTCTTGTGTGGAGCCCATGTTATGGCGGCGCACAGCTGCCTCTAATTTATAAAACTAATCCCATTTCAACTATTTAAACTTTCTTTCCAGATAAGGCACCCCAGTGGCCCAGTTCACTGGCTTTCTGTAAAAATTCCTGATGCACTCATAAAATCTGATCAGTTGATTCACCCCTTTTTGATCAATGAAAGGGGAACGGAACAAAGCTCTTCCATTAGGAAATATAATGAATTTTGGGCACACCCTTGATGAACGTTGGGTTTTCTATGAGTCCCCCATTCAATTTTACAACAAATCAAAGAGTGAAAAGTAACAATTTTTCACAAAGTTAATTTTTAGCTTAAGTTAATGTCATGAAAATTTGGGAAATCTGCAACCAAACTCAAACATAATTGGCAGAATAAGACCAAAGTTCCAACAGGCGCTAACACAGAGATTGCTCCATCAAAAACCCCTTTAAAAATAAGAAATCTTTGTTGAGTATTATGCGTGATATGTTAGTATGCTGGAAACATGATGGAAAAATAATCATGCAGATGGAACTAAAAAGAATGGGGTGCCTGCAATAGGCGATCTAAGATATGGCGCAAAAGTCCCAGCAATATTGGAGTAGATTCAAGTGAACTGTTGTCTGAAATATTCCACATTTCCTGCACCTCAAGCTTCTCTGACTATAAAAACCCAGTGCTCTACTGATGGTAGAATGCTGGGTCCTTTTGCTATATCCTTATAAAGCCTTTATTTCACCAAAATTTACTTTAGAATTTTTATGAATTTTCAACTATTCTACCTGTCCCAAAAGAACTACCCCAACTAATGGAGGAACCGCACTCATTTGTATCAGCAATGATCATGTCTGTAAAGTTAATTATTTCTGCTATCACCTTCCTCAGCGTGAAAACCTTCAAATATCATCCCCTACAAGATTTATATAATGCTCTTTCTCAGAAAACAGATATTTGGTGTACCAAGATATTTGGAATGATCAATCATTCAATATAATCCACCGCAATTATAATGAAATTGAAGATGATAATCAGTGGACGCTACTTGGATAATGTTGGGATTGAACCTGAAGAAACCATTGTCACCCCTCAGTATCAAGTGCATGTCCAAAATGAGTCAGGAGTATGCCACAAAGGCAAACCATAAATGAGCATAACAGTCCCTCCTGCTGAACCAGACAATCAACTTCTATGCGTAAAGAGTGTTTGAGATTACTGCTAGCGCTCAGCTTATCGATCTTGCAGTAATTATGTTTATAGATTAATACTTTCCGCATTTTTTCCCATATGGTTCTTATTCACAAATTATCAGAATGGAGATACCTTGTGGACTGTGGATCTATTGTGGGTAATGGAGGATTCTCGATGGAAGCCAAGTCTTTCCTTGACGTGCCAGTTGTCATACATAATAACCCAGCCAAATAAAACCGCTGACATTTATTGGCTCAGGATCTTCTAAACATGACTCTTCAACAACTAAATAAAGCTTAGAGGGACTTATGCGTGCTCTTTTAACCTTCTGGTCAAGTTTGGCGTTGATTAAGGCCATTAAACAAGTAATGCTCATTTGAGCAGTGCAACCAATTACCCCTAATTGCCAGAGCGTGTAACATAAAGCTGATAGGAACCACCTCATGCCCCTCGGAAAAAGTGACTTGCAGATGCTAGGAGTTCTGGCAGAGCTCAAATTCTATGCAATTGTGAAACAGAAACAAATAGGCTTCTGAGGAACATCATTACTTGCCCTTACTGGATGCCTTAGAAGGAGAAGCCAAAATCTTGGCATGCGCCCTGTTGTACCGAAATTCTCGCTGAGGAGTTATTCCCTCACTTTCCATGATTGTTTCGTCCATGGTGGCTACTCTGGCATCAAGGCTGCAACTCCTATTCTAATTATTTCATAACGAGGTTTGTCCATGAGTTTGGAGGGCCATATCAAGGTCTTTCATCAACTAGTGGAGTCCCTCAAACTAACAGTAGACATACTCATTGCTGCGTTTTAAGCTTCCCTCAACTAAGGAGCGGTATTGCACATGACATGGTACAATGGACTCCAAACATTAAAAGGACCATACAAACTAACCTAACAGATCGAGGCCAACCCTGGAATCTGACCTACCAAAAAATCAGCCACCCTAAAGTCACACGTCCAATACATTAAACAAACCACATCCACCCACAAGAACGGGGTACTCATAATAAATAACAATGAGGAAAATTGAGCAATGAAATGGATATGGAACAAGGTCCATTAATGGACAATGCAGCTGACACCAGTCCTGTGGAATTAATCTGCAAGACGTCTCCACTCACGCGCCAGAGTATTGGCCCTCGCTCCTTATATCCCTTTAATGGTTTAGTTGGTGAGATTAAGGTGGTATCGACCTTATGTTACACAACACTAGCATGCTGTATTGAGACCACACAACACGATTAGCCCACTATCTTATCATATGAATCATTCAACCCACCTCTGGAGGTCATGAATATTCTAGTACCCAGGGCAATTCGCACAGACCTAGACTCATGAACTTGGTTGGTAATTATCAGACAGGGCCCCAGGCACCATATACATACCAGTGAATCCAGAGACCCCCACACTGTCCCCCTACCAGGTGGAAACAATGGAACAAGTTGAGGATAATTGTTATCATAATTTTATAATAAAAAATCAGCCAGGTACATCCTTAATGGATTCATCAGACCCCTCATCACCCCGCTCTCATATGCTTAGGTGGCAGCAATGCCTTACCAATTTCTCAACTAATTAAAAAATTATTCCACAATTGCAATCAACACGGCAGGTGTAAGCGCCTTGAAAAGCATCAATAAATTTGATTTGCTTATTTATTGTTCACTGTGAATATTGCAGTTGATTCCATATGGGCAGCGATGAATGCATTAATTGACATGGGTGCACCGGGGAACTTTATAATATTAAAATGGCACAGGAAAAAGATTTGGCGGTTATCATGGTGTTAACTCTCAGCATCTAAGATTGATTCTGCCAAGTCGGTTTACACAGGGTATTAGCCACTGAGCAACCAAATCAGAAAATATGAGGATCGCCGACTTCTTAATAAAACTTGATAAAATATATATGGAGCTATCGCCCCTTATTTCTACCTTTATTTTAATATAAATCGCAGATGTATCTGCACTTCCCGTTTCACTTGTAAAAGACTATCCCCTTTAATCTTCCATGTGACTCTTTATATCTTGGTTCCCCTAGCCAGATGCATCCTCAGCTTGGTAATCTTCTATTCTTCTTTCCTTTTGAACTGCTCTCATTTGTATCAAATCTCATCATAAATCCTCTTGATTCGCCAAATGGTCATCACTTTGCTCAATTATAATTTGTATACCCTTTTCATAAATCTCAAGACTCATCCTAATTCCCCTCCAATCTGATGATATGGGTAGCGTATCATCCAGTCATATCAACTTCCTGACATTACCCCCCTCCCTTTGATTGGACAATAGGCTCCTACTGTTTATATGCTCAGGTGAACTTCGCATGGACTTGGTTGATAATCTGACCCCCAGCAGGTTCCCTAATAGTGTAGACATCCATGCCGGTCTTCTTGATTATCTCAAACAGTCTGGCCAAAATGTTGGAGAGCTTATTTTTCCACCCGAATCCGTGCTGGTCATGGAATAAGACTTGGTCCCTCACATCAAACAGTGGAAGTCTTCTCCATAGCTTCTGATTGGCTGCCTGATCACAAATCTTCTTGGCAAAACTGGTGGAGTAGGCTTCTGTTTGCAGCTTGATCAATGTATCCGTAAGTGGCTTCAAATATCGCTGAGGATTCACACCACCAGTGTCCTCTACACACAAATAGATCAAGGAGGGCAGAGCCAGATGTTGACCATACAGCAGTTGAAATTGGCTCTTACCAGTAGTCGAATGAAACTAATATTATAAGCAAACACAGCAGTAGGTAGAAGGGAAATCCATAGTGAGGGCTGATCTGTTACAAATTTGTGGAGTATGTTCACTAAGGTTCCATTGACTTGCTCCACCATCCCATTTGATTTCAGATGATAGGGAGTGGTCAAAACCCTGCAGATCGCCATTAACTCATTCAACTTTGGCAAAATATGTGAGGTGAAGTTGGTTCCATTATCTATCAGGATGAACTGTGGGCAGCCATGTTGCTGTATCACACACTCCATAATACATTTGGCAGTGGTGACCACGCCCAAGTCACTAATAGCCCTGACCTCCCTCATCTGGTCAAATGATTAATGGCAATAATTATATACTTAGAATGTTTGGTGCTAGTCAGCAGAGGTCCCACTACATCAATGGAAACAATGTGCCAGGCGAATTAGGGTTTAACTAGCTGGTACGTGGTTTTCTTGTGGAAAGGATTTTCCACTTGATACTGATGGCAACAGCTAACTGTTTCCAATACGTCATAATACATGCTCTCTCAGTAGTATCAGGGTCACAAAAACTCTAGCGTTTTCTGCAATCCTCCATGTCCTAAAGCCCAATGAGCGTCCATAATAATCAAGGGTCTATCTAAAGGATTAGGGAAACTCAACATCGCATCTCTGATCTGCTTATATAGTTCTTCCCCATGTATGAAGGTATCCTCCCTGAGTCCATCTAACACCTTGATCACCTGCGGTGGATCATCCTGGTATTTGTTCACCATCATCTTCTCATACATTATGTCAGCTAGATCCGCCGTGATAGTGACCATGGGCAACTGAGAAAGACAATCCGCGTTATGATGTTTTGCTTCTGGTCAATGTAAAATCTTGAAATAATATGCTTGAAGCTTCAGAGCCCAACATGCGAGCCATCCTTCCATTTCACAAAGATTCTGTAGCCAGCGCAAGGAAGCATGATCCATCACTACTTAGAATCTTACCCCTGCAAATATATTTAAAACTTTTGTAAGCATAGATCACCGCTAAACACTCCCACTTGGTTACAGTTTAGTTTTGTTCGTGGCAATTGAAACTTTGACTACAGAATGCAACAGGATGTTCCATGCCGTCATAGTCCTTCTGGGATAATACTGCCCCTATAGCAGCGAGGGATGCGTCCATTTGTACTATGAACTGTTTGTCAAATTTGGGGTATTGCAAAATGGGTGCGCTTGCTAACGCGGTTTGCAACACATTGAAAGCATTCTGGCATTGTTATGTCCAATTGAAGGAAGCGTTTTTCTTTAACAACTCAAAAAGTGGGGCCCCAATGCAGCTGAAATTGGGAATGAACCGTCAGTAATACCCAACCATTCCCAGAAACACCTAAATGTCCTGCTTATTTCCTGGGCAAGTCATCTTGCTTATTGCTTCCACCTTAGCCAGCTGCAGTTTAAGCCCATTTAAATCCATGACAAACCCAAGGTATTCCAATTGTTCTTTAAATAAATGGCACTTCCAAGGTTTAATTTTGATATTAGCAGCAGCGAGGCGCTGAAACACTTGTTCCAAGTGGGATAGGTGCTCTGTAAACATCCGCAAGAACACATTGATGTCGTCAAGGTAAACTAGGATGCAGGACAGCTTTAAATCACCTAAAATCGTATCCATGGCCCGCTGGAACATAGCTGGAGTGTTACACAATCCTTGCAGCATGCGAGTCAGCTGGAACAACCCTCTTGAGGTGATGATCACACATTTCTCCCATTCTGCTAATGGCAATTTGATCTGCCAGTATCCTGAGATCAGATCCATGGCGGAAAAATAGTTTGCCCCACCCAATCAGTCTAACGCATCATCAATCTGTGGAAGAGGGTAGGAATTCTTCTTCATTATGGTATTGAGTTTACAATAGTCAATAACCACTTGATTCAAGTCATCCTTTTTCTTTACAATGAGCACAGGTGATGCCCACGGACTGTTTGATGGCTCTAGCATTCCTTGCATGATAAGTTTATCCACTTCATTGGAGACAACCTCTTCTGCCGCTTTTGAACGTCTAATAGGTCATAATCAAATGGGAGGGTGATCCCCCATATCTATCTGATGTACCACCCCTTGAGCGCACCCCAAATCATGATTGTCATGTGTAAAAATATTCTGATATTTTTCAAATAGTGCCATAGCCTCATCTTGCTGTTCTGCCAATAATCCCATGAGCACTTCCTGTGGAACCATGGTCAGTACACCAAATGGTGAGCTTGCTGGTAGTCTGAGATCCTCCCATGAGCCAAAATAATGAATACAATGAACTTCCTCTATAGGGACTAAGTGTAGGTAAGCCACCACTTGGTGCCGCTGGATCATTATTGCCTTCTTCTGTAAGTTTGCTAGCAGCACTTTCACCTCCCCATGCCCTGGTAGCAGTATCCCTGGAGCCACATGTGGTTCTGAGTTGCGAGTGCAAGTGAGGCGCCATAATTTTCTCCATAAAGCCCCTTAGGGACATCAATTTCAAGCCCAGTCCCTACTATGCTCTAATGTCCAGACGGTAGGCTCAGAGCGCAAATTGCCCAAAGTGGGATCCCTTTGTACTTGTATATCTGGTTGGGGAGGATCCTGGTTCGCTGACTCAGTCATCAATAATTAACAGGAATCACTCCATCGTTGTACGCTAAATTGATCTGGCTGGAGTGGACTGGATCTGTTGGGATCCCACAAGTGGAGAAATACATGGGAATCTGTTGGCCTAGAATAGTAAGAGTTTCCTCCTGCCATATTTATCACAACGCCAAATCTCCTCATAAAAGCTGCGCCAATTAACATATTGTAGTTGTTATTTGGCAAAACCACCGCCAGAGTGGACACCTGGACTGACCTAAAACGCAAAGGCAACGCGCTATATGCTCCTTCAGACACAGTGCTGTGCGTTCCTATGGTCCCATATATTACTTGATGGTCCACATCTGGCTTCAACAGAAGTTTAGCCACCAACTGGGTGGAAACTATGTTCACTGGTGCTCCCGTGTCTATGATAGCGCGGATTTTTGTGTTTTAAACAAAAATGTTGCAGTAAGTACATACCGAGTAAGAAGAACCATCAGTGTTTATTACTTGTACGTTCAAGGGCTTTGTGTGACTCAAAAAGGAAGAAATTCCCTTGCTGACCTGAGGGTACTCACTAGTGATTTTCTCCACAAGAATGGCTATGTTAACCCCTACTAAAGAGGCGACGTTCATCAAAGGATCCGCGTTGCTGGTGCCAGTCTTCTCCAGGATCTGCCACGCATATGGCTTCTGCACATCTTGGCAGAACTCAGCCCAATGGGGTAAACTTTTACTCTCAGAAGTGGAAGCAGGGGTATCTGATGAAAGCTTCTGGTATAACAAATCATCTGATTGAGGTTTTATTTCTACCTGAAAAATGCATTTGGGAATTGTTAGGGACAAGTGAGTTAGACTCAGAGGAGATAGAGCGTCCCATCTCTACTATGCTTGAGCTTTTCCCTGCTCATCTTTCTCAGTTGGCATTTCATACACTTGTGGTTTGCTAGGGCAATTGCCTGCATAATGCCCTCTTTGTCCGCACTGGAAGCAAGTTTTCATAAAATGTTCACGTCCATAGGTTGGGGCAGAAGGGCCAGGTCAGAAGTTGCCAGTATGGTTCCAAGGTTGTGGATGAATTGGTGAAGCGTACATGGGCCGAAAAGGGTCCACTGACTTGTATGAGGGATGAATATGGTCCAATAATTTATAACCCAGTTGCTGCAGCCTATATCCTGTAGGGTTTGGAGCGGGGGCAGCAGCGAATTTTTGGGCTATGTTGGGGGCGCTGTTCATGGCAGAGAGTCAACGTAAGGTGTTCAGATTTCAAATAAGTCCAGTATCTCCATCCAACATGTGAGACATAGAGTTATATAGTTCCCAATATGGTTTGACAGCTGCCATCATTGCTATACCAACATCCTCGGTGGTTAAAATGTTAGCTCCAAGTAGGACGTGTGCTTCCACCAAAAACCGCTCAGCAAAATCATATAGGGTCTTGTTTTGGTAAAACTGTATTGTCATAAAATTGGCTTTCCTTTGGGATATCTTGGTAGCCCCCAAACAGCTGGATAACAATAGCTTCAACTTGCTCATAGGATACCAAGCTATTTGGAAGATAGCAGGTAACTTGGTCAGCGCTTTCCACATCTAGAGCGGACAGAAACAGTTTTGTTTTCCATCAATCGGTAGCCCCTTCCACAGCAAATTCAAAACTCTTAAAGTAACTGTGTAGAGACCCATCATGACTGAAAGGAGGTACTTTTCGATACAAACGGATTTGCTTTGATCTAGGTTTCATCTGCAAGGAGCAGGAGAATTGATTTCAGAGCAACTACGGGAACCATCCCTTTGTGCGTTATCATACAGCCAGCCAGATGGACTCAAAACTGTCAAAAAGGAATCAGAAGAAGCGGTGTCACGTGGGGGGTCCATTGTACCGCCTGAGGGATAATCATTTGCTGATCCATAGCATTCTTCTCCCAAGTCGCCACTAACTTCCCCATTCCCCCCAGCTCCAGAAGGCCCTGCGAACTGTTTGTTGATCAACTACTCCGCCTTAACCAAATAGCAATTACATCGCCCATCCTGAAATTCCTGTTGCAGCGTTTCATAATAATGTTGCAACTCTTGGTAAAATTCCCTCTCCACGTTCAGGTTTTGTTCCATGGGTTGTAATCATGAGAGAGCTTCTTTGAGTAGGTTTTGCAGTTGGGTTTGCTGCTGGATAGCTTTATCCACTTGTTGATTGGCGTCATTTGTTTTATTAACAAGGGAGGCTTGATTCTGTACCAATTCCTCATTAGCCCATCATAGGGTATCAAAGCACCCTTGCATGTCTGCATACTCTCTTGTCTCACCAATCGGAAGAGGGAAGGCCTGTTGACGCTCAGCCTGACTAACAACTTCCAGTTGTGTAACCTGATGAATAAGCTGGAGATATTTGGGAGATGTTGATCAAAGCTAAGCGCGTTATCTGTCATTCGCTGGGTATTCCATTTGATACAAAGTTGGGTTAATTCTGTTGATAGTGAGCTGACTTGGGCCGCCACTTGCTGTTCTGTCAGGGTCATTTTTTTCTTTAGCTGGGCAATCACAGCTTCAAGAGCTTTTGCCCATTCAGCTAGCTCCATCATAAAGCGCTCAGTATTATTCCCCAGTGTTGTTACATCCTGGATCCACTCCGCTGATAGGCCATGCTGGTCCAGCAATTCTCTTATTACTCGAGGTAATTCTAAATTTAGCTTTTGGTACCAAAATGTCCAATCAACGGAGGACGTCCCCACCATGATGATCCATCTGTACTAGCGCCCCTTGTACTTCTGAAAAATGAACAATCAAGGCAGTCGAGCAGGAGGCGAGTAACATGCTGCTGTGCTTGCGTGAACCATAATACATCCCTAATTTCTATATTATGGTGGGCCAGCACACGCAGTGGCTGGCGAATTGAAGGTTGCACATAAGTGACTAGGTATTCCTCAATTCTGTGGGTACTGAGGCAGTGATCCAACCCTGTTGTAGTCACGTCCAAATAAGACATGTACAGAGCATAGCAATTTTCTTGGTCGCATTAGTTATAAAATAAACTCAGGGCATTTTCCCCAGTCTCATCTTCATATAAGCAATATCTGCGCAAGAGCCACTTCATAATATTTCTTAGTTGTTGGGAGTCACATTTATGGAGCATCCTTGTTGGGTGATCGTCAGCTCAGGGCAATTCTCAAACTGCAAATTGATCATATCTTCATCATCCCCTGGTTTTTGGTCACAGTAAATAATGTTGGTTCATGGCTAGGTGCCTCCCGGGCTTCTTCGCATACCACACATGAATCTGATCAAGTTATGTTGGAACAAATGAGGACTCAGCATCATATTTAATGGTTGAAAAACGACAGTTGCCTTGTGGCACCCTTGTAGCGAGCAACACTGTTAATTCTTGGTGTCTAAGCTTAATTCTGCCAAGTCAGTTTACACAGGGTATTAGCCACTGAGCAACCAAATTGGACGATATGAGGATCGCCAACTTCTTAATAAAACTCGATAAAATATATATGGAGCTATTGCCCTTTATTTCTACCTTTATTTTTAATATAAATCGCAGATGTATCTGCACTTCCCATTTCACTCATAAAGGACTACCCCCTTTAATCTTCCATGTGACTCTTTATATCTCAGTTCCCCAAGCTGGATGCATCCTCAGCTTGGTAATCTTCTATTATTCTTTCCTTTTTGAATTACTCTCATTCAAATCAAATTTTGGCATAAATCCTCTCAATTCGCTGAATGGTCATCACTTTGCTTAATTATAATTCATATACCCTTTTTTTAAATCTTGAGACTCATCTAAATTCCCCTCCAATCTACCAATATGGGTAGCGTATCATCGAGTCATATCAACTTTCTAACACATGAGGACGCCCATCATGGGCTTCTAAGGTACCAATGGTCACCCTGTCTCTATGTGTGTCATTACACTTCTTGGCCCATGGGCATCAATTCCATATTGATTTCTTAGAGATTCTGTGCCTACTCTACCCCACGATCCTGGGGTTAGGATGATGGTGATGACAGGCATATACCATAAACCTTGAGCAATTTCTGCTTGCTTTCTTGACATACTATCACTTTGGTAAAATCCCCTGCCCCTCACGTTGGCAAAAGGAAACGCTCTGGAAATCACATTGGAATAACCCACATCAGATGTAGTAACTGAGCTACCCACAATGCCCTCCATACAGGGACTGTCAGGATAGGATAGCTGAGGGTAATAGTTCCTCCAAAGCATACCAAAATGGATGGGATAAAATGCCCTGCAGATAGTAGACAGTGGGGAGATCTGGGAATCCTAAATATAGGGGCTGGTAAACTGCTAAGAGCGTTGCAATAGGTGACGAGGGACCTATTGTATTAAAACTTGTGATTGTTAAGTTGATGGCTGGAGAGGAGCTTTCTAAACAGAGGCTCTAGAAATAAGTAAAATCAAGAACGGACTAGAGGTAAAAAGTATCTTTATTTATTGAAATGAACAGATATTTGTAGGCTGTGTTTTCATCCTTGCTCTTTCAGGTAACATGTCCTCCACCAGCAAGCTCTTCAGCACCCTGACGTTGATTGGGGGGACTTGACGACAGGCTTTCCTTTGACAAGTTGATTAGGTGACGGAAAATAATGCTCCATTGAAGTGAGAGGAAATTTTGGAGAGGTACTGGAGATAGGAAAATTAGAGTGGGGCTGAGTGGAAGCGGGTTGAATCCCAACAACACCCCCTTCATCTTGCTGAGAGGGATAGTACTTGCGCAGAAAACAGCTATAGATGCGATTAACTACAGTGTGAGTACCAGTAGCAGAAATAGAGTATTCAGGCCCCCTATGGTGTATCACCCAATAAGTACCAGACCAAGTGGTGGCAAGCTTGTGGTTCCTACCCCCTAGTGCGATGGTGGTAGAACAAGACTAAATCTTCTAAAAATTATTCAGGGAGCATAGGTCAGCGCTCATTGGCTTGAACCCCTTCTAAGTTGGTAGTTTTTATAGACTCATTAGCCATATCTTGGATATATATGATCTCATCAATTAACCGTCACAAGGTAAGCTCTACATTGCTTAGATTAGCTGATTCAAGGATAGGATGAAGGCTGGAAGGCAATAGCGGCTCTCTCCCATATAGGGCTTGGAAAGGGGACATCTTAATTATCCTGTGATAGCTAACTCGATAGGCCAATAAGGCGTTATGGAGAAAAGAGTCCAATGCACAGGGTTTGAAGAAAATAACTTTCTTAGAATGGAAATTGAGGTACCATTAGCATGCTCTACCGCGCCATTGGTGGTGAGGTGATATGGTGTAGTGAAAAGGTGCTTTATACCTAGCAAAGAGGTTAATTTCTGGACTATAGAAGAGATAAAATTGGTGCCATTGTCCAATAACAGTACCCGCAGGCAACTGTGATGGGAGAATACTTGTCAGTACAGGAAGAGGGCAGTAGCTCTAGCAGTAGCATGCGGGACTAAAGTGGCCTCAACCCACTTTGTTAGGTGATTGATGATAAGGATAATGTAGTGATGACCATAGAAAGCCACAGGTAATGGCCCTCCAACATTGATGCTAACTGTATCAAAAGGGGCCCCAGGCGCTACGAGCTCAAATTTAAAACATGGATTGGACTTGTTCTGGAAATGGCAGGTTAAGAAACTTTCCAAAACATCATGGTTTGACTCAGCCATATTCTCCAGGTAGCATTTGGTTTTTAGCCACTCAAGGGTTTTCTTTATAGCCCCATGCCCAAGGGTTCTATGGGCCTCCATGATAGTTTCAGTATTAAGTAAAGGGCAAAGATAGGGCAGAAACGAGGTGCCAACATATTTTACCAAAACACCATCGACAACTTTAGTATTAGCAGCCATCTTCTTTAATTGGACTTGAATGTCTGGAGGTTCTTGAGTCCACAGCCTAGGGTGAGGGAGAAGCTCAAAGAGTCGATCCTCTTCAGTAATAGTTACATATAAAATAGGGAGGCGGGATAACCCATCCACATTTTGATGAATGGCGCCAGCTCTATGAATTATAGAAAAATCATAGTTTTTGGATCCTGAGGGCCCAGCGAGCTAACCTCTCATTGGGATATTTCATTTTTGAGAGCCAACGGAGGGAGGAATGATTGGTAACAATTGTAAAATGTTTACCATACAAATAGGGCGGATGTTTTATAGCAAGTAAAACTGCCAGGCACTCACTTTCAGTGACAGAGTAATTTTGCTCTGCCTTGGTTAACGTCTTGCTAAAATAAGAAACTGGGTGGTCAACTTGATCTTTGTCTAACTGGGAAAGGATAGCGCCTACAGCGGTGTCACTGGCATCAGTGAAGAGAACAAAAGGTTGCTCAAAATTAGGGTGTATTAAAATGGGAGATGATGACAAGGCAGTGCATAGAGAATTAAAGGACTGTTGCTGTTCAGAGCCCAAAAGAAGGGCACATTTTTGTGCAGGAGTTCAACTAAAGGCTCAGTAAGGTCAGAGAAGTGAGTGATAAACAGGCGGTAGTAGCCCACCATTCCCAGAAAGACTTGGATGTTTCATAAATTCTTTGGAGCGGGCATGAATTCAATGGCAGAGACTTTATCTGGGATGAGGAGGATACCTTGCCACGTCACCTTGTGTCCTAAAAATTCCATTTCTTTTTAAAAAAATTACATTTAGAAGGTTTTAGTTTTATGGAGGCCTCCAGTAGCTGCTGGAAGACCTGTTATAGATGATCAAGATGTGCAGTAAAAGTTTGGGAGAAGACAGTGACGTTATCAAGGTATACTAACACACACATGAGTTTAAGGTTCCCCAAAAACGGGTTATAGCCCGTAGGAAGGTGGCAGGGGCATTGCATAACCCCTGCGGCATACATGTGGGCTCAAACAACTCCTCATTGGAGACAAAGGCACACTTGGCACAATCCTCAGTGGAAAGATCAATCTGCCAGTAGCCACTGGCCAGGTCCATTGCAGAAAAATATTGGGAGCCAGATAAGGATTGCAAGGAGACGTCAATATGGGGCAAAGGGTAGCTGTCCTTATGTGTAGTAGAATTCAATCGTCAATAGTCCATAACAACATGGCGGCTCCCATCCTTCTTCTTAATTAACAGGAGAGGGAGGACCAGGGACTACGCGATGGTTGAAGAAGTTCAGCCTTGATCAATTACTTTAATTTTGATGGTAATCTGGGCTTCTTCAGTTTTTGACTTTCATTAAGGTCAAGAATGAAAAGGAGCAGCATCTCCAGTATTGACCTGGTGTTGTATGCCTTGCATATGGCCAAAAATGTGGGAGCCAGAGGAATAAATATCTGAATACTCGTCAATAAAAGCTTCAGCAGCTGCTTTTTGCTCAGCGGACAAATCAGAACCAATTTGTATGGGCACTGCAGCAATGTCAGGGGGCACCTTTAAACCAAAACCATGAAGAGTCCCAACGCCATGAACATCCATCACCTGGTCATAAGGCAGGAGGAGGACATAAGTGATATGTTGATTCAGCTCAATGACTTTAGAAGACTGGGAGAGGTTGGCTAGAAGTACAGTGACAGTGCCTTGATAAGCGGGATCTAAAACCCCTGTACAGGGAGAGCATCAATTACAGAGGGGTTAGGTAAACTAGAAATCTTGAGAAAGTGATCAGGAGGGAAAACCAACTGGATCCCAGTGTCCACCAGGACTTGGGCCTGCGGAGGTATGGTATTGACTTGGGGAGAATGTAAAGGCATCCCCTCCTCAGCCTCAACCATGGGAGGGGCAACTTAACTTTAGACCCCAACACACGATATTCTAAATGCTTGACAGAACTAGGAGACTCAAGCAGACATGTCCTCAAATTCTGCTTCCCTATTTCCTTAAGAGCAGAAGCTAAAAGTAATGTGACATGGTATGCTAATATAGAAATAAAGTTATCCTTAAAGTTAATGATATCAGCATGCTCCATAAGGAACCCAGTGCCTAATAGGAGGTTTTATCTATTATTATCCAGGGCTACAGCAAGGATAGAGAGCTGTAGGCCACCTAGCTTTAGGGCAAGTGGGAGTAAGCACCTATAGCTTGAACATATGCAGTACTGACTGTTCCATATTCTAATGAATGGTTAAGATCAGGCTGAATCTTAATTTTTGTGATTAGTCAAGAAATGATGTTAATTGGAGAGCTAGAGTTAATAATAGTGAAAACCTTTACCTTGTGGACTACCGCTTCCATATGGGTTACCGTCACTCCTCACTGGGCTGGGATAGAATATATAGCTGCAGGGGCCGGCTTAGAAAGAGGATAAGAATAAATATCGCTAGGTTTATTATCAAAGGATGATTTAATAGGAGTTTCCTCTTCAGGAGCACTAGGACCAACAAGGTCATTGGAAAGGGTATTAACTGATTGTTTTTGAGACGCAGTAAAGTCATCAGAATAGGGAGCCTCTCGCCCTATGCTGACCCCTCTTTTGCTTTTTCTACAGCCATTTTCGTCCAACAATGTTGAATGGTGTGATTGCAACGGCCACAGTAGGTGCAGTTGGGTCAAACTCGATTTTTTCCAGACTCATTGTTGTTCATCACATGAATTTTAGGATGAGAGGCTGAAGCTGAATCAGGAGCGGCAGTAACTACAGAATCAGTAATTTCAAGAAGGGCCTTTTAATATATAAAACAAGTAAAGTTTCATTTCACTGAGGTCATGTGAAGATGGAGCTGCGGGTTGAACTCTAAAGCAGACAGGATGGCAACAACAGCATTATTGAGTGTGAGGCGGTTATTAGTTACCAACGCTTGAGACTAAGCATAGAATTGAGCAGCAAACTCTGCGGAAGATTCGCCACGCCTTAATTTAATACTCATAAATTTCTGTTTCTGATTCACTAAGATGAGGTCACTACCAAATTCTTTAATAAGTGCTTCCTTCACCTCAGACCAAGTGTCACAGGCGGGGATCCCAGACCCCGTCCATTTCATCCTGGAAATGCCCACGCGGCGGCATTCCAGGTGGGCAACCTAACCAAACAGACTTAGGCACAGGCGAGGCGAACCTTTTCTCATCAAATCTCAGAAATGCACATGTGGCGGCAAACAAAGTAATGAGGCCGGACTGTCAGTAATACAAGGTCCCCTATCACAAACCCAAACCTGAAAATATCAGGTAAGCGAGGCGCAACACCTCGAAAGAACTTTATTTTTATTTTAAATATAAAAAAGACTGAACTGGAGGGGACCAAGGCCAAGACTTAGAATTCCAACTTGGAATTCAAGAAGGTCAGGTTCAACTTCTATAAAGTCGCTTCCAAGGAGCCTCTCCAATTCATTCCTTAAGCCTGCCGAGCTTAAGGAATGGTCAAGTGGCTCAGCCCAGCCCTCCGAGTCTGACTGCCCACTCCACCATACCCAACAATTCTGATTGTTTCAGTTTGAATTAACCAAAAGAACCAATTGGAATGTAACATTCAGAAATCCATCCTTTCAGATGATTTCCATTTGTTACATCACCCCCGCTAAAACGGCCCTCCAGGGGCAGAGAGCTGCTGTTTTGGGAGGAAATTGTTGGCGAGAGGTCTTCCTGGGGCGAGTCACCTCAAGCCCCAAGAAGGATCCTCTCTTGAGGGGAAATGGGGGGACAGAAACCGGAAACTGGGCTGTTAGAGTAAGCCCCAACAGCTAAGGACATTCTTACCCAACACCTGGCTAAATCACCACCTCCCAGAGGCTACCACTAGGAATGGCCTTCCCATCCCAACTGGGAAGGTGCTTTCCCCAACGATAGCCCCAGAAGGCGCGAAACAGCGCTGGCCATGGGCCATCCCCTTTGCGCTGTCAGGCCTGAGAATGGCCTTCCCATCCTGACCAGGAAGGCGCTTTCCTCAGTCCTGCTGGCAGTGGGGTTGACCCCAGGGCGCTGGTGCTGGGGCAAATATCCTCCCCTTTTGGGACTTTCCAGGGTTGAGGGAACCTGCTGGGAACAGGTGCCCTCGGACATGGCCGCTGGAATCAGTGGGAACCTGAAATTTGGCAGACCCTTAAATTTCACTGATGTCGCAGGGCTGGCCATCAGTCGCTGGGTTGGCCCAGCGCCAGTTTCCTCAACAGCTGGGACAAAACGGAAATCCTCTGAGGGACAGGACCACCTCCAACCAGAAGCAAAATGAA
The DNA here is from genome assembly GCA_022478985.1 of Massospora cicadina. NCBI lineage: Eukaryota > Fungi > Entomophthoromycota > Entomophthoromycetes > Entomophthorales > Entomophthoraceae > Massospora > Massospora cicadina. The sequence continues at coordinate 139,447 of JAKSZP010013167.1, forward strand.
GTTGGAATAATGTCATGGGTGGGGATCCCAGACCCCATCTGTTTCATCCTGGAAATGCCCACGCGGCGGCATTCCAGGCGGGCAACCTAACCAAACAGACTTAGGCACAGGCGAGGCGAACCTTTTCTCATCAAATCTCAGAAATGCCCATGTGGCGGCAAACAAAGTGATGAGGCCGGACTGTCACTAATACAAGGTCCCCTATCACAAACCCAAACCCGAAAATATCAGGTAAGCAAGGCGTAACACCTCAAAAGAACTTTATTTTTATATAAAAAAATAATAAAAGAGCGAACCGGAGGGGACCAAGGCCAAGACTTAAAATTCCAACTTGGAATTCGAGAAGGTCAGGTTCAACTTTTATAAAGTCATTTCCAAGTGAGCCACTCTGACCATTCCTTAAGCTCAGCAGGCTTAAGGAATGGTCAGAGTGGCTCAGCCCAGCCCTCTGAGTCTGACCACCCACTCCACCATACCCAACAATTCCGATTGGTTCAGTTTGAATTAACTGAACGAACCAATTGGAATGTAACATTCAAAAAAAACCATCCTTTCAAATGATTTCCGTTCGTTACACCAAGTACTGCATCACATGAGGTGGGGTACCATGATTTCCTGAGTGGATCTACTAAGGCAAGAGGTCAATTATTTAACTTTTTTCAATCAGGAGCTTCCTCCATTGCGCTCTCAAATTTATATAAAAATGAAGCAATACTTCCTTCTTCCAAGGTGAATTTTTTAAAAGAAGGTTTGAATGTAGTTTCCATGGGAGCTGAAATAATATTAGCGCCCACTGGGCTAGTTTGATTAATTTATGAATAATTCAGATTTGGAAGGAGGCACAGGATTTCGATTTAAATCAGCTTGTTGTTGAAAACTGTTTAGATTATCTTGAAGAGCCCCAATTTGGGTAATTAAGGAATTGTTTGACGCTTTTTGTTGAAGTTAGTTATGTAATGATTCCATTTCAACACATTGATTTTTAATTAAGGATCAGAGCTCATAGTTGTCTTGCTCCAATCTAATATTTTTTGATGAGTTAGATCAGCAGTGAGTGAATTGTAAAGATGATAAGTGTTGTCTAACCCTTCCTTAATTGCATCAACAGTAAGGTTTGGATCAACAGATTCTACAGAGCGATATAACTAACAGCTTTGGGCAATATTTTAAGGTCTTGTTTGAGAGCAAGGAGGCATCTTTTTAAGGAAGGATCCTCTTAAGGGGAGGTAAAGGCACAGCTGGACCTGGAGGATCAGGAGGCCCAGGGGTCCACAAGGGCCAGGATGCCCATAGCCAGGGGGCCCTTCATCTCCATCACAACCAGGGGGCCCCATCACCCCTGTGGGGCCAGCTGATCCCCGTTCCCCAGGGGACTGGGGGACCCGCAGGACTAGGAGGCCCTGGGATTCTGGGCACGCCTGAGACATTAAGCGCTGGTTGGATTGTTGATTCAATCTGATTCATTCGTTCAAAAATTTTTTTGGTAAAGGCATTAAGTTGGCCGATGAAATTAGTAATGGCTTGTTGCAACTGACTCTTGATAATTGTGGTAGTCTCAGTAAATTGGGTAGCTACTTCTTCATGAAGCAGGCTATCCACTCCTATGTCCAGTTGTAAGAGTTGGTTTTGAATAGAGATAAGTTAGTTGCAATTTTCAAAAATGGCCTCACAGTTGTCCCTTATGACTGAAAAAGCTTAGTTGTAAAATTCTAGAAAGATAGGAGTGTAATTCTTGAGAGAAGGTAAACTGTCTCAAGATTTCCTGATGGTGGATTTCCATTATTTGAACTAAATGGTGAATGGATGGGTGTGCAAACTGTCATAAATATTGCTCTGTGCGAGTTACTCCTACTTAAGAGCTGGGTAAAGTGGCAGATTCATATAGAGCTCACATATTATCAGGAACAGCGGAAGCTTGGTTATGATGGGAGCAATCTCCATGGAAAAGAGCACCTATAAGTAATCTATTAATAGTATCAGCAACAATTGTAGGCTGAAAATGATAGTTCTGGGGTTCAAGGGTCATAATAGAAATATCAAGCATAGCATGGAATTGCATAAGGTTGGGTTCATTTCTCTCGGGGTCACGGTTTCCATTTGAACTTACCCATTGAGTGACACTGGATATTTCAGTAAGTGGCCAAGTAGAGTCTTAGCAGGAATCATCCATTATGAATATATTTATTCACACCATCTAGTACTAAAAAAAATATATTTATTCATCAGGTAGCTTGGGAGGATACCTGGCAGAAAGCACCACCTATTTTGTCAGGATAGGGTAGCTGAGGGTTTTAGTTCCTCCAAAGCATACAAAAATGGATGGGATAAAATGCCCCTGGAGTAGACAGTGGGAAAACTGGGAATCTTATATGTAGGGGCTGGTAAGCTGCTAAGAGCGTTGCAATAGGTGACGAGGGACATATTGTATTAAAACCAATGATCGTGATGTTGATGGCTGGAGAGGAGCTTGCTAAACAAAGGCTCTAGAAATAAGTGAAATCAAGAATAGACTAGAGGTAAAACGTAACTTTATTTAGTGAAATGAATATTTATAGGCTGTGTCTACATTATATGCTCTTTCAGGGTAATGATGTCCTCCACCGTCAAGATCTTTAGCACCCTGATGTTAATCAGGGGGATTTGACGGCAGGCTAGCTTTAACAAGTTGATTAGGTGACGTAAAATAATGCTCCGTTGAAGTGAGAGAAAATTTTGGAAAGGTATCAGAGGCAGGGTAATTAGAGTGGGGTTGAGTGGAAGCGGGTCAAATCCCAACAGGATCCATACAAAGAGATTTTTGATGTGGACAAGGCAAACCATTTGCTACCACATTCAGAGCTTGAAATTAACTTCAGCCTAACGGCGGACCTCATTAAGAATAATTGTCCATTATACCCATCTACTGCTGATGAGGACCAGGAATTTAGATTTGGATTAATGAAATTGATGGCCAATGGATGTCTAATAAAAAACCTCAGTGGGTGTTGTCCCCAGTGGTATATGCCTAAAAGCCAAATGTCACCTTGTGACCTTTTGTGGACTACTGACACTTAAATAAAGTTACAGTACCAGATCTGTACCCCCTCTCACTGGAGGTCAAATCTTCACTAGCAATCACTGAGTCAATAGCATTTAAAATTTTGACTTAGTCAACGCCTTTCATCAAGTCTGAGTGAGAAAGGACAAGAATGGCTGATGGCTATCCACACATGTCATGGCATGTACCAGTTTAGGGTCATGCCATTCAGGATAGAAAACGCTCCCACCATTTTCCAATTGGTTATTGACCATGAGTTAGGTGACCCTCACTTTACATGCACAGTGGCGTATATGGATGAAATTCTGGTCCATCTCGCTACACCCAAGAAACATTTGAAGTATTTGTTGGCAGTGGTAGCCGCCTTGTGGGCACAGGCATGCTCACAAAGCTATTAAAATATGTTCTTTTATAAAAGCAAAGTGCAGTTGCTTAGGAACTTAGTACTTAAACATGAGCAAACTATTGCTATATCCAAACTGGAAGTGATAAGGATGTATGCTACGCCCACCACCCTGAAGAAGCCCTACAAAGTTTTTGTATTTATTACTTTCTTGAAAAATTCTCTTCAGCAATCTCGGAACTAGCCACTCCTCACCCAATAACGGGCAAAAACGTGCCATTCAACTAAATGAAAAAATGTCACTGGGTCTTTGAAGCCATCAAAGTAAATTCTATCTTGGCACAGTTCTGAGACATACTGATGAAGATTAACTGTAGCATATAATGCTTTAGGCACTGCTGTATTGGCATTATTGCTATAGGAGCACAATGGCTGCAAACACCCATTGTCATACTTCTCTAGAAAATGTATAGCGAATGATTGTGAGCAATCTATGATAAAGATCTGGACGCGGTATTATGGGCAATGATGCAATGGCAGTATTTGCTACAGGGAGCGAAGAACATAGTGACAGTGCACACAGATAACAAGTCATTTATTTACTATTGCAAGCCAAAATATCAGCACACAGACAAACCAGAACACACTATGACCTGATTGAAATCAACATCAAATATTAGTTCTTTAAAAAGCCTATACACATATTGCTGTACATAATGAGCATCAGCCTGGCAGTCAAGGCTGACCCCATGGAGGGCGAATTAGTTATGGTGATTTCCCCCCCCCAACCAAGTGCTTATAGAGCAAGCAGTTGATGCAACAACTATTTCTGCCATCACAGTTCTCAAAACACTACACTTTCTTCCCAATGGCCATATATGAACCCTTTGACAACATCATGAGCCCCAAGTGACATAAAAGTTATAAACCAAACCCAACAATCCATGACAATGGTACCCTCCTGGATCAGTGATGGATATGCAATTAGAAACTATTGAAGGACAAGCGCTAGAGGATCAAATACAAATGGGGGAAAGCTTTCATGGAAACGGCAGAAGAAGTTTAGACCGGCCTGCCAGTCAGGATGTGTGAACACCCAAAAAGCAAGCCAGAATGCCAGAGGCATTGCTGACTGTATGACTTGATATGGAGCCGGGAAGTGTGATACCACAAAATGGTGGTGTAACAACAGGGTAAGGAGTGTCCCAACGGCAAACCACACTGAACCCATTCCCAACTCAGTGGTTCTAACTGCAGGAGGTGGGATTACTGGGACAGTTTTGATGAGATTCTTGGTTTGAGAGGCCAACTCATTGTAGGTGATAGGGAGATGGGTTCTCTCTATCCATTGTTGTACATAGGGCCATAATATCCCCATGTATTGTTGTCAGAAATTCATAAGAGCGGGGTTGTAAGACCAAAAGTGTCAGACTCGCTGGGCCCAATTGATTATAGAGGGAGCCATGGTGACCAAAAGAATTGGTAAAGCCCACCTGGAGTGCGAGGCGATGGGCCACCAAGGAAATACCATCTGGGATGCAGTTAGAACGGAAAATAAAGAAAATTTTATTTTTTGGCAAAAATTTATTGGGAAAGGAAAGTAATAAAATCGGCCAACAATTTTCTCAGTGCCATGCAACTGATTAAATAGTGGTCAATTGGGTAGTGACAGGATGGGGTCAAGACCCAACAAATTCAGCCTGACTGGCGCATTGTTCAGGAATGGGGGGGTTTATTCTTTGGGAACTGACATTGCAAAATTTGGCGGTGAACCTGAGTCTCTGTAAGTTTGACCTCAAACGTCCAAACCAGGGCTTGACTATGTTTCTGACAATTAGCACGATGGCGTTTGGCCTGACAGGTGACGGAATCCCCCAAGGCCATCCCTTATAGGGATGGGTCCATTTGGTTGGGAACAGGTTTGGGATGGCCAACCCACCCACACTCGGTTGTTTAACCATTTGTTCAGTCAACAGCAGAACTTTGGGCGCAACGCCTGAATTACTATCTGAGGGCTTTGAACCCTCATAGATAGTGCCCAATATTTGTTCAACTGGTCTGGAGATTGAATTGGAACCATCAGGCAATCTGGCTGATATCTCATTCTTCATGCTTTTACAGTCATTCAAATTTTGGGCATCAGCCAGATTGCCAGCCAAATTAGACCCAACCAATTTCAATTTGGTAATCTCAGCACAGATTTCACTAATTCCCCACAACAGTTCTGCCAAGGTAAGTGTGGGTATTGGAGGTGGGATCTGAAGTGGACGAGCTGTTACCCATCGCTCATCTACTACATGAGCGAGGTTGCCCTGACTGATGAGAGGTAGCGCCATCCTCTTTGGTGTCTTTTTATTTGGGAATGGGAAGATGGCCCAATCAAGAGCCAAAGGACGTTCCCCAAGGCTTACAAAAGCCCTCAACTTGGTACTCAAAAAAGGGATAGGGTAATTTATTTCCAAGATTTCATATGAGTGCCCAAAAGGTTGCATTCCAGAATCATAAAAGAACATCACAACCCACTTGTGAAAAATTAGGGACTAGCTTACTTATAAATGCATTCCTGCTTTGATAGTCAGGGTAAGTTTTGGCCAATAAATCCTCAATTATGCTATATGTCTTATAGTTTTTTAACCGTTTGAAAGCTCACAAAGCTATACAACAATAAATGACTCTTCTGGTCTTCTTTTAGGTATATTTTCCCTCTCTAAACTGGAACTCTCCAGACACAGGTTTTTACGACAAGCTCCCCTGAATGCTTGTCTACACTTCTTATTATAGAAATCAAATTAAGATAAGGTGAAAATATGAAAGTATGGAAAGATGATTTTATTTTAGGGCCAGGCAACAGTATTTTAACCTCTAGGGAATCTCCTGGCCATAATCATCTATTAGATGAGTTCATTAAAACCATGCCAATCCACTATGGATTATGGAAGTGGTTATTAAAATATCCTCAAGTTGATTTGGCCCTTGATTAACTTCATTAGAATCATTTCAGCCCATTTGGAGGCACTACTACTCTCATAATTGGGAAGATTTATAGGCTTAATATTAGCACCTCAGAGGTATAAATTCGCCTCTCAATCAGCCCAATTACAGTTCGTCATACACCTGACAAAATACAAATAGTGGGGAGAATAAAAATATAGAGTTCAAATTATGACACACCCCTAATTGGGACGTTAGCAGGCCTCTATATAGTACTAGATACTCCCTATTTTGGCTGTCCATGTGCAAGTACTATTGTGCCACTTGCAATGATTGACATACATTAAAAATAGAACTTAATCGATTTTGCATTAAAATTGTAGATGAAACTGGATTTGTGCCATAGATCACTTGGTTCACCCAAGTTGATCCCATAATTGATCATAAATATAATTATAACATAGCTATTTCTAGCTATGATAATTGGGTCATTTAAATACAATCAAGGAAGTTTTGAGGCGAATCTGATTTATCATATTATGCAGATAAATTGGAAAGGATCAAAGGATTCATCAATGGGAGTAATCTATTAGCATTGATAGTTTTCTAGAAGGGTTTATTTTTGAGTCAACCATCAAAATCTAACACCACTGACAATGGGATATCCAGGAGGCAAGAAGACTACCAACCTGATACAAAGAACATATGACTGGAAGAGAATTTACAAAAGATGTTCCAGCTTTATAAAGAACATTGTCTAACCTGTGCACAATCCAAATATGAAAATTGGGGCAAAATGCCCTTTTACATCTACTGCTACAAGCAACGAGACCATTTATGTTGGTATCAGTTGACCTCATAGTCATCCTCCCCACTTCAAAAGTGTTTGACATGATCATGGTAGTTGTAGACAGATTCACTAAATATGGCCTGTTTATCCCATGCTTAGCTATAACCATGGCGGAAGACATGGCCCAATTTTTGACCTATGTCTTTATAATTCCTGGGGTATAGCAAAATATAGTTAGTGATAGAGGACTACAGTTTACATCAAAATTTGGGATGCCCAGTGTGGGCCCCTGCACATCAAACCATGCTAATCACCAGCTTATCAACCCCAGTCTGATGGTTAAACTGTGCATACTTCTCAGTCACTTTGACAGTACCTTCAGTGTTATGCCTCCGCTGCTCAGGAAACATGGGCAGTGTAAGTCTTGGGGACCAGCCCTTGAAGCTGGATAAGGTTCAGCACCCTTTTCAGATGAAGAGGGGCCTTAAGGCTCCTGTGGACCCTCTGTCACAACTGGGTGATCTCGCCCACATGATAGACGAGCGCTCAGTGACAGCTTTTCTCCCCAAAGCCACACCACTCCCACCCCTTCCCTCCTCTTCAATCCTGGTAGGATTAATAGAGGGGGTCTGCAGGGAGGTGGTGCACGTTAGGGGGCTTGAAGGGGGCCCAGGGACCACTCACTTCCCAGGTCAGTCATGGAAAAAATTGGTAAAATTGCAATTCCCAGTGCTGGAACCCAGATGGTAAATTCTGGACTGGGGGGCGGTTTAGGTCAGCCAGGTTCAGGAGCCAGATCAGAACATGGCTTGGATTGAGAACCCAGGTGCAAATGGCTTGGCTTATTGAGTCCGACGTTCTGAGGCAGTTCTAGGAGGTTTAGATTGTGTGAGCCACCCAATTGTGGTATTAGACCAAATAGCAACAAACTCGATCCATGGATCCCTGCCTTATGAGACAAATCTGAAATGCCCAAGCTGCGCAAATCAGACGTGTTGAGTCATCAGGACCTGAATTTTCAGCATCAATTTGGCTTGGTCACAAGAAGTTGGGAAAAGTTGAAAAAATTTCTAATCTTCTGCCAAATCAGGAACTGCCTTTCACCCCCTCTGAGTTAGCCAACCATATTCCCTCTCCATTTCCCAAACAACCAATCCCCTGACTCCTCCCCATGCCTATCAAACCGTTTAAAAAACAACTGGCCCCACCAAGGGCAGTTGTTAGTTATTCTTTTTGGCCTTGTTGAATTAAAAATTTGTATATCTGCTTAGTTTGCTGTGGACTCTGCCCATTTTTAACACAGATTTAAACATCATTCCATCATTTGATCTGACAAAGCGCGCCGTCACCCAGATCCTTTTCCTGATGATCATAGACTGAATTATCCAGTAGCTCAATCCCGCCACGTGGCAGCAGATTGCTGACGCGATAATCTGGCCCACCCCTGAAGGCAAGCCCACTGTTCCATTTGTTCCTTTGCATCTGTTAAATGGAGGCCATTCCATTTATTTAGACTTTGAGTCCACCAAGTTTGCTCCCCAGGGGGAGTGGTCTCAAGGCGCCCCTGGCCCACCGCGCGTGGTTCAGCTCCATTTGCCAACCCTGCCACTGTGGGTCCCACTCACCAGCAGGACCTTGAGTGTCCCTGTTTGGGGAAACTCAGTTCCAGCCCCTCCTATGGGTTTTCCATACTTCTACCCACATTTTCAACAACGTGGTGGTCACTGTACCACCTCCTGCTGGTGCACCGGCCTCTTCTTCAAGTTCTGAAGGCCAGCAATTGTGTTCCCTGGAGAAGTCGTTGTCCTCCCTGCCTCTCCCGCCTTTGGAGGTTGCCCCTGTAAGACTCGTGGTTGCCCCCAATGCAATATTTTTGGTTTGCCTTGGGGGCCTTCAGTACATTTTTGAATGTTTGCTTCCCTCACATGTCTTGTAGATCCCCACTTATCTTAGTCACTCAGACAGCTATGCCTCTGGAATTCTGGGCCCTCTACTGGGTGCTCACGCACCCTGACTGAGAGCCCAGTCTAGTTCTTCTTAGCTGCACTGTGACATAATGAACTGACCACTAGTTTCAGCCTTCTCCGCCCTCCTCACTGGGATGGGCAATGCACTGGCCTATGCCCTCACTTTGAGTGTGCTTTCCCTTTGTGACCTGGCCTTCTCCTGCTGGGCGATAGCCTCATTTATCCGGGATTGCCGCCAGACTCAGCTGAACTGGTCCCCGGCCTTCCAGGCACCAACGGAGAGTGTTACCCCTTTAGTGAAGGCAACAGGGTTGGTGGTTCCCCCTGTACCCTTTGATGAGGTGGCAGATCAAGTCCTGGGCGTCCTGGCAGAGATCTAGGTGCGTCTCACTGCTGATGGGGGAAGTCTCCACTCCCCTCTGATGCCCAGCAGAGCGTGGCCCTCCTGGACGCCCTGGATGGGGATGCCCGCCATTGGGTCAGGGGAGTGCTCCACTCTGCTGCCAAGCTGGGCAACCCCACCCCCTTGTTGGCGTTAGTTACCTCAGCGGTTCAGGCCCCTGAGTCAAGATCAGCGCATCTCCTCCGCTTGTTTACTTTGGGACAGGCAGTCATGGACCTGGCCTCCTTGATATAGACTTTCGTGGTCTTGGCTCCCATGCTCCCCATTCTGGTCAAAATCGCAGTCTCTGCCTTCCGCGTGGCCCTGGATCCCAGTGCGGTGGCCTATACTGCTTGGGATCCCCTCCTGGCTTTTTGGAGGTCGCATTTTCTGTGGCTTGGGCATTTGAGGCCAGGCCCTGTCACAATCTGGCGTGTCCTGTCACCACTCCTGAGGCACCTTGTGCTGTGCCTCCTCCTGCCAGTGGGCGCGGCCAGGGGAAGCGTCCCCCTGGTTTAACTGTCTTGGGTTCCCTCCAAGGGGCATCCTTGGTGGACTTCCCCAAAAGGGAGTCCCTGCTGATGATACTGCCATTCCCAGCTCAGATCAGGAGGCTGAATCGTTGGGCCCCTGGTGTTCAGAGTCTGTTCAGGGTGATGAGATCGTCCCCCAGGGGGTGGAGGTTGCTCAGTGTGATGAGATCGTTCCCCAGGGCAAACCTGTATCCCCCTGGTGAGAGTGGGGGGATGGTGCATATCAACCCCCATTTACCCATGTGGAACAAGGAAGTGTTGGAGACCCCAGATCAGCCACGCCCTACTCTTGTGGATCCAGGCCAGTCTCTTCTGATGTTGGGTTATGGGCCCTCCTCAGATGCCCTTTCGCTAGCTCACCCCAATAAAGAGGACCAAGCATACTTCTTGTTTCCAATTTCCTTTCCCTTGGAGACTGGGGTAGTCACGGTGCAAGCCCTGCTGGACACTGGGGCGGCGGATAACTTTATTGACCTTACTGTAGCCCAGTCCTTGAATCTAGTGATGGACGAAGCTTCCTTTATTCTGGGGGCCTCGTCTGAGACTTTGATGTCCCGTTGCGTCCAACGGCCATTGCACTTCTTGATTCACAACTTTGAGTTCACTGACCATTTCTCGGCGTACAGGACTTTCTTTATCCTGTAATCTTGGGGGTGGGTTGGTGACGCCACCAACAAGTTCATATCAACCTTGCCACTAACTTCTTGTTGTTTAGAAACCTCAAGTTGAGTGGTGAGATTCCCTTGTTGAAAACCCTTCCTCAGGGTACTTCCCTCAGTTCCATCGCCCCACCAGATCCCAGTATAGCTGACCTCCCTCCGGATTTCCTCCATGCTTAGCTCCATATAGAGCCATCTTTGACATGTCCCTGGCAACCAAGCTTCTATCCCTCTCCGAGTATGACTTAATGTTTCACTGGACGGTCAACCTAGTCAAAAAACTGCCCCCTTTACCCCTATATGGAGGAGGAAGGTAGGGCTCTTGGCAGTTAATTGGATGACATGCTAGAGAAGGGGTGGCTCATCAAGAAGATGTCTCCGATCGCCTCCCCTGTAGCCTTTTCCAAGAAAGCAGATGGGCCCCTGCGCCCCTGCGTTGATTATGGACACCTCAACAACATCACCGTCCTGGACCCATATCCTTTGCCCTTATAGCAGAGCATAGCACAGGCCATCGCCAAGTCTTGTGTCTTTTTGAAGTTGGACCTGGTGAATTCTTTCAATCAGGTGAGGGTGGCGAGGGGACAGGAGTGGCCTGCAGAGATTTGCACTCGTTGGGGCCTTTTCCAGTTCTGGGTGATGCCATTTGGCTTAAATAATGCGCCAGCCACCTTCCAACCCCTGATTGACGATTTGCTGGAGGACTTGCATTTCTCCTGTGCGGTGACCTATATCAATGACATCCTGATCCATTCCCCCACCCCCAAACAACATGTCAGGGACCTTGAAGCGGTTGTGGCGGCCATCCACAAGGCAGGGCTATTTGTAAAGCCCCCCAAGTGTGAGTTCTTCAGGGATGAGGTTACCTTCCTAGGAAATCTTGTCTTGAAGGATGGATATTCCGTTCCCCCCAGCAAGTTGGAGGCCATTCAGCCTTGGCCTACCCCAACCACTCAGAAGCAGCTTCGCAGCTTTCTGGGTACTGTCACCTTTTTAAGGAAATTTTCCCCAGCTATCACTCAACTGGAAGCCCTGTTGCATCTCCTCACCGGCAAGAACGTCCCCTTTATATGGTCCCCCAAGTGCCAGCAGGCGTTTGAGGGTATCAAGGAGGTGTTTGTCACAGCCCCTGTCCTGAGGTATGCCAACATGTCTCAGCCTTTCATAGTAGCCTGTGATGCCTCATCAGTGGATGTGGGTACTGTGCTGCTGCAGGAGCACAAGGGAGTGAAGCACCCGGTGGCCTATCACTCTTGGAAGTTTACCACAATGGAGCAGTCTTGGCCGTTATATACAATAAGGAGCTAGCGGTGGTAGCGTGGTCACTCACCCACTGGCGATATCTCCTGCAGGGTGCCCTGCATGAGGTTACCATGTGGATGGACCGTAGGCCCTGCTTTATTACCATAAACCTCAGAAGTTAGGTCACCAGCAGACCCGCACATATCAAGACCTCTGTGAGTTCCAGTTTAAGTACAAATTCATTAAAGGCCCACTGAACGTTTTGCCAGACATGCTCAGCTGCAACCCTGCCCTGTTTCCTAATGGGTAGGAGGACCCCTTGGACCTTATGACGGTGGTGCCTCCCTCTCAATTCCTCACATTGGCTCCTCCTGTCATGACAAAATTGATGTAGACCCAGCCACTCCGCTCCTCCCACGTGTCCTTGCTTCCCAAACCTGCTGCCTAGAAGGAACTAAGCTTCTAGCTGACTTGGAGTCCATGCGTTACAAGAAAACCCCATACGCCTTATGGGATGGGACAATCTGGTTCCATGTTGTGTTTGGGTTCCTGCTTTCTTACGCAGTCAAGTCATTGGGGAACACCATGTTCCCCATACCGTTGGCCACCCCAGGATCAAGAAGTGTGCTGATCTCATCAAGAGAACCTATAATTGGCTTGGGTTCTCAAAGGATATTCCCAATTGGATCTCTTGTTGTGTCACCTGCGCCCGGGCAAAATCTGATCATTCTGGAAAGAAAGGTTTGTTGCACCCCTTTCAGCAGGCTGAGGGACCATGGACCTCAGTCTCTGTGGATTTCATCATGGATCTTCCACCCTCCTGTGGTTCTGATGCAATAATGGTAGTCTTGGATTGGTTTACCAAGTTGGCACTCTTCATCCCCTGCCTCTCTTCTATCACTGTGGTGAAGACCTCAAATTTATTTGTTGATCATGTCTTTGCCATGTTCAGTCTCCCCCAGGAGATAGTAAGTGACAGGAGACCCCAAAACATGGCCCAGTTCTGAGAAGAGCTGTTGACTCTCCTTCACATCAAGCCCTGTCGATCCATGGCCTATCACCCCCAGTCCATTGGGCAGACTGAGCGGGTGAATCAGGTACTGGAGCAGTGCCTGCGCTGCTATGCAATGGCTGCACAAGACACCTGGGCCAAGGATCTACTGCTAGCACAGTTCACATACAACAACTCCCTCCATTCCTCCACCAACTTTTCTCCCTTTGAGGCTACCTTGGGGTATAACCCCTCATTCCAGATTGGTCCCTGACTCTCCACAGCAGTTCTGGCCACTAAGGACTGCGTGAGCTCTCTCCATAAGATGCATAACTTGGTCCATGAACACTTGACAAAGTCCATCAAGGACTACAAGAGGTTTGCTGATCAGAAGCGCCTTCTGGACCATGAGATCATGGTTGGTTCCCTTGTCATGTTGGATACCTGCAACCTCCCTATAAAGGCCTCCACCTGCAAGCTCTCAGCCAAGTTCTCAGGACCTTTTGAGGTTGAGAAGGATTTAGGCAATGGAGCCTACTGCCTGAGACTGCCTGCGCGCTGGAAGCAGCACAATGTCTTCCACACCTCCCTTCTGACCCCTTTTAAGGGGGATAGGCCAACGTCCCCCAAGCCAATCATTGTCGGGAATCCCATGAATTGGAGGTGGAGGCCATAGTAGCTTCCCATTGGTCCTTCCGGACCATCCAGTATTTGGTCACCTGGAAAGGCTACCCCTCATATGAGAACAGCTGGGTGAATGCGCACGACTGTACAAACTGCAAAGACCTGATCAAGGAATTCTACGCCTCTCACCTGACTAAACCCCACCCATCCCAGAAGATCGTGGTCATCCTGGCCATAAAGTTACCAGAGCGCCACAAGAACTACGCCTTGGTCCATACCCCTGGGGGTGGGATCCTCCCTGTTGAAAAAGGGAAGGGTAGTGTAAGTCTTGGGGACCAGCCCTTGAAGCTGGATAGGGTTCAGCACCCTTTTCAGATGAAGAGGGGCCCCAAGGCTCCTGTGGACCCTCTGTCGCAACTGGGTGACCTTGCCCACGTGATAGATGAGCACTCAGTGACAGCTTTTCTCCCCAAAGCCACTCCACTTCCACCCCATCCCTCTTCTTCAATCCTGGTAGTATTGATAGAGGGGGTCTGCAGGGAGGTGGTTCACGTTAGGGGGCTTGGAGGGGGACTGGGGACCACCCACTCCCCAGGTCAGTCATGGGAAAAAAATTGGGAAATTGCAATTCCCAGTGCCGGAGCCCAGCTGGTAAATTCTGGACTGGGGGGCGGTTTGGGTCAGCCAGGTTCAGGAGCCAGATCAGAACATGGCTTGGATTGAGAACCCAAGTGCAAATGGCTCAGATTATTGGGTTTGACGTTCTGAGGCAGTTCCAGGAGGTTCAGATTGTGTGAATCACCCAATTGTGGGATCAGACCAAATAGCAACGAACTTGATCCATGGATCCCTGCCTTCAGAGACAAATTTGAAATTCTCAAGCTGCACAAATCAGCTGAGTCAAGTCATCAGGACTTGAATCAGCAGCATCAATTTGGCTTGGTTGCAAGGAGTCAGAAAAGTTGTAAAAAATTTCTAAGCTTCTTCCAAATCAGGAGCCACCTTTCACCCCCTCCGAGTTAGCCAACCAGATTCCCTCCCCATTCTCCAAACAACTAATCCCCCAACTCCTCCCTATGCCTATTGAACTATTTAAAAAGCAACTGGCCCCACTGAGGGCAGTTGTCAGTTCATTCTTTTTAGCCTTGTTGAATAAAAAATCCGTGTATCCGCTTAGTTTGCCATGGACTCTGACCATTTTTAACACAGATTTTATCATCATTTTGTCATTTGATTTGATGAAGTGTACCGTTGCCCAGATCCTTTTCCCAATGATCATAGACTGGATTATCTGGTCACTTAATCCCACCATGCGGCAGCGGATTGCCAATGCAGTAATCCAGCCCACCCCTGAAGATGAGCCCACTGTTCCATTCATTCCTTTGCATCCATAAACAGAGGCCATTCCATTTGTTCAGACATTGAGTCCGCTGAGCCTGCTCCCCGGGGGGAGTGGTCTCAAGGTGCCCCTGGCCTGCCATGCGGGGGTTTGGCTCCATTCACTGCCCCTGCCACTGTGGGTCCCGCTCACCAGCAGGATCTTGAGTGTCCCTGTTTGGAAAAACTCAGTTCCAGCCCCTTCTATGGGGTTTCCTCCACTTCTACCCACATTCCCAACAACGTGGTGGTCTCTGCGCCAACTCCTGCTGGTTCACCAGCCTCTTCTTCAAGTTCTGAAGGCCAGCAACCATGTTCTCTGGAGGAGTTGCCATCTTCCTTGCCTCTCCCACCTTTGGGGGTTGCCCCTTTAAGACTTGCAGTTGCCCCCAACGCAACTATTTGGTTTGCCTTAGGGGCCTTCAGTACATTTTTGAATGTTTGCTTCCCTCACATATCCCATAGATCCCCACTTATCTTAGTCACTCGGACCACTATGCCTCTGGCATTCTGGGCCCTCCACTGGGTGCTTGCGCACCCTGACTGGGAACCCAGTCTAGTTCTTCTTAGCCGCATCCATGACAGACAGTTAGCCTAGCCCAAGCCCTGTTTTCATAAAATAATTCACTGCATGCCTCTACATGAATGTTGCTGTTAAAAAAAATTTATGACTTGACAATAAGCTCCAAATAGCTGCAGTAGATTGGATGATATTGGCCAGAGCCAAGTAATAGAATAATATTGGTGAGATTGCCTTTGAATAAGATGATAGGGCAATACAAGATCTGGATAGATAAGTTTGGTTTGCCTCCAAATAAGGCAATAAGGTGATGTTGACTTATGAAGCAATTTAGTAAATTGCCTCAAACTAAGGAGATAGCAATTTTAAGAACAATAGGCACTGATAGAGTCTGTCAGTTATGATGATGAGCCAATGAAAATATGTTGGAACAGAATAACTTAAGCAAAAAGGGTTGGTATCAGCTGAAGTTGAGATATATAAGCATGATGAGAAGATTGAGAGAGGAAGGATTGTTGGTAGGAAAAGGAAAGTGAGCAGAAGGATCTGTTCTATATGTATTATAATCTATATAATAAAAGCAAGTGTGTATTTGTGTGTGATGCCCATCAAAAACTAGAGCATGTATAACTTTGAAAATTTGGATATTGGTGGATGGGATGGGGTCCATGTGCACCTCGAAGCTGGATTTTTAATTTTCATAATAAAATAAAAAGTTTTACATGTAAGAAGTGAAAACTTATATGTTTTTAATGGAAATCAGTATATTGTTATGGCTGAGAAGTTTGATATTCAATTGTTTCAATAGTTTAAATGGTTTTGATGAGCGGTTGTTGGTTTTGGGTTGATTAGTAAGCTTAACGGTTTTAATAAACTTATTGATTGGTTGTTTTGATAAGTTAATTGGTTTTGGTAAGTGGTTGGTGATTTTGGTTGTTTCGATACATTTAGTTTGGTTTACGAAGCGGTTGGTGATTGGTTGATTTGGTGTCTTATGGTTTTAGCTAACTGGTTTAGTTAATTTGATAGGTTTAATTGGGTAAGGCTGAATGGTTGGTAATTTTATATTGATTCAGTATAATTTGATTACTTATTTTTATCGATAACCGTCTATAAATATAAAAAATATAAGATTATCAGATAAACTTTAAGCCCACAAATAAATCTGTGTTAAACTGGGTATCAACAAGAATTAGCCTAAAATTTTATTTACAAAAGTATCAGTCTGTTAATTTCTTTATATAGATGCATTATCTCGAGCAAATAACCAAAAATTACCAAACTTGTCACAAGTATTCTATAAAGTTTGGGAACGGAATGCTAATATGTAATTATTTAATATAATCATATAAATTTAAATATCAGTTCTATATAAGATCTAGAACATATATTTCTAATGGTAACTATATAGCAATTTGGCTGGGTATTTTCATATTCATTTACTTCGATTTTTTTTCATAGGTTTTGATAAGGGGTTGGTAGTTTTTGGCTGTTTTGTAAGTTCAATAATTGATTTTTGCTGAGTGGTGGTTTATTTTTTGGTTGATTCAATAGGCTCAATAGTTTCAGGTAAGTGATTGATGGTTTAGTTGATTTGGTAGGCTTAATTGATTTTAGCTAAGTGGTTGGAGGTTGAAATTTTTAATAGGTTCAATGGTTTCTGAACTTATTGTTAGCTATCTACCAATATAAAAACTAAAATAATTTAAAATCATCTGATAATTTATAAACACCGTAGCGAAGCACGGGTATTCTATTATCTACTTAAAAAGATTTCACTGACTGACTGACATCTGAAACCTTCGAGTCTGATAGGTTCAATCTATTTGGGCAAGTGGGTGAGAATTGGCGAATCATATCGAATCTAAAATTATCGAGTCTGATGGGTTCAATCTATTTGGGCGAGTGGGTGGGAATTGGCAGATATTATCTCATAATTCACCAAATTGCTCAACTAAAAATAATCGAGTTTGATAGGTTTAATCTATTTGAGCGAGTGGGTAAGAATTGGTGAATATTATCGAATAATTCATCAAATTGATCACCCAAAACTAAACAAAAATCAGTTAGAGTTTTAAGTATTTTAGTAGTTAGGATCAGCTTACTAGCCACATGGGCAACAGCGGAGCTGAATCTGAGTGGCTCCACATTAGCATTGACACAGCCTATAGGCTACAATGTGAGCTTACCATCATCTGATAAACTAAATACCGTAGTGAAGCACCGGTATCTGGATGTTAGGTTTATATATTTTAAAAACCTGCCTAATTTGGTTCCCCAATTAATAAATACTTTTGGCAAGTTAAGTAGAACTTGATTTAGTAGTTTGGAAGACATGTCACATACACATTTTACTCAAGATAAGAGGGCCAGGGGACCTTACTTATCGATCTGTTAAAAACAGGAAGTAAATCAGATACTACACTTGATCTTAGCCAATAGGCTTGAGAGGATTGTGTACATGTCACATACACAATGATTTTAAGTATAAAGAGATGTTTTGGATAGCAGTCTGGTGTTATTTGATTGATTCGATAGGTTTATTTTGTTTGGCTGAGTAGTTGATGGCTTTTGGTCGAATCGATAGAACACAGTTTAGTTTTGAGGGGTGATTAGTTATTGGTTGTTTTGATAAGTTCAATTAGGTTTACCTGAGTGGTTGGTGGTTTTTGGTTGTTTCGATTGAGCAATTAGATTTGGCTGAGTGGTTTTGTTCATCTGTAATATTGACTTAGTAAATCATAATACAATGTAATTTGGATGAAAAAACTGAGATTTGAAACCCGAATCCCTCATAACTTCCCGTTGCATGTTCTTTTTATCTGTAATATTAAATCTATATTAATAAATTGAAAATGAAATTTTATAGTTACCGTAGCGAAGCACGGGTAACTCCGCTAGTATAATATAAAATCTAAACTAATCACTTCGAATCACCTTAATTTCTATACACCTCAGCGAAGCGCGGGTATTGAATGCTAGTAGATATGTAAATTTGAATTTGATTCTCTTTTTATGCGAATCGCCGAGGAACGTATCACTCGCGTTAAGCGGGATATGACTGTACAGAGATATTGGCTATCGCTTTAGTCCATATAAAATTATTAAGAGGTTAAAATTCTATCAATTTTAATTGTATTGATTTACCATTTAATTTTTGAGTATATTTTGATAATTTTCAAATATATTAGCCAAATATTTATTTGGCAACAATTTTCCTATAAAATACTTTAACATCGTATCATAAATTCATATTTTATAAATACAGTTTTTATTTAATAACTTATACCAAAACGGTTGATAAATATGCGCTTATATAGATGCTTGGCGGCTCCCCTTTTTGGGTTGGGCACCACTAGTCCTAAAAAATATGCGTCTGTATAAAAAATTTTGCTAGTTTAAATTTCAACAAATTTGATGGTTTTATATAAAGATAGGATGTTAATATGTTTGTAAAAACATGTAAAGCAAAGCTTATGTGATACTCAAATTTGTTACGTTTAATCTAAAAGGCAATTTAACAAAAGAACTAGTATTAGTATGTGAGCCCAAATGATCAATACTTTGATCGTCTTGCAGATTTGTAAAGAAAATCTAAAAGGTCAAGTGCTATACAATTAATAATAATGTTTTCTTCAACTCCTTGAGGTCAAGTCAGTAAAAAATTTGTCACTTAAATTCAAATTGCTTGGCTTATCTTACATTTGTTGCCCAAATTCAAACGCTAAAGTCAAAGTGATAACCTTGAGTGCGTCTTTTCAGGTGCACCCCAGATATAAAAATAAAGCACAAAAAGCAGAGATGCGTTTAAAGCTACCTTAGAATGTTAATTATGTGAAATGGATGCTTTATATAATATGACAAATGCTGTCAACAACAAACTTCTTTGTACCCACAAACTATAAATTTATTGTATACTATCTTAAGCATATAATTTGAACATGCTTTGTTAACTGTAGCAATAAATTTTAAAGTCCAATTCTTAAACAGAGTGAGGTAAATCTTTTCCTAAAAGCAAAAAAGCTTCGAATTTTAGTTACTTTAGAAACCGCAAAAGCGACATTGTTTTTTTGCGATCTCAGAAAACTGAGAACCAAACCTTAAAACAAACGTCATTTTCAAATATAGAAAAAAGCTAAATACTTAATTTCAAATCGGAGCTCACTAGCTTTAAAAGAGTAAAAAGCTAAAAAAATAATGAATTTTCGTCAGATGCAAGACAAAATAACTACAAATTTAGGCACCTCAAAATAAATTTACTTTCCTTTGCATTTAATTATTCTGTGGTACAAGAAATAAGTTTGCAAAGCACTTTTTGGAATGCTTAATGATAGTAGAATTTGTATTACCGGCAACGCAATTGCCGTCTGAAGTTTCATTTAAAACAATTTCAAAATATTGTGGCGTCTCAATCTTGAAGAGAGGCTCGACATTGTCTAAAGGTAAACCCTTGAGTGTCTTTAGAAATTGATTAAGTCGACTCAGTTCTTGAAGAAGCGAGCCTGTTTCTGCGTTATCTTTGGGTTTCTCAAGCCGAGCTAGCAACGCCAAACTTTCAAATTTTTCATAAGTTAAAATTGTATCATTTTTAGCTTCTTTCAAATTAACATTTAGATCTTGGACAGACCAAATGGCTCGAGTGGGCTGTGAAAAATGTAAGAATTGATTTGAAAATATAATCTACTAAACAGTCGTCATCAACTTTCACAGAATACGTCCTTGTAGTCTGCCAAGGGAAACTGAATGATCTTGCATATTTAACAGCTTTTTTAGAGCGATTGAGTAGACGTATTATCATTTCCTAAAAAATAAGGGTCAACTCGGCGTGGTATATTTGTCCCAAGGTCTCCCCGTCACGAATAATTTGAAAAAATAAGTCAAAAAATCTAACGAATATGGCTAAAGAAATGTACATGATAGCTTTTCAAGCCTAGACTAAACAGGTAAGCTTTAACAGTTTAGTTTATACATACACCAAAGTGGCTTAAACTCCATTACAACAAAGATGTTTATCTATGCGTAATTTTCATGGTAATTATAGCCAGCGTATATATATGTGTTAATGAAAATAGCTATATTTAATAAGATGAAGATTTCTTTTGATTATAAAATCTCTTCAAATACAGTAAATTACTCGACAAACTAGGAAAAAAATGTACCACAAGCTAAAAATAAGTGATAATATCAAAGGAAATCAGCATAAAAACAAAAAAATATACATAGAGGTTGAATTGAGAACTCCCTTTTTCGAAGTCGGTTAAAAATGAAAATGAGATTCGTTCTCATAATGCATAGCTCGATAATTTTACCAATCGTTTACTATTTCGGTTATCTGAAATACAAAAGTCAGTATAAATGGAGTAAAATATAGCAAAACATCTGAAGAAAACGCAGAAAAAATTAAAACTGCTTTAATAATGTGCTATTTATTCGTCATACATTAATGCCTAGAAATCATCTAAAGCTTCAACTTAATAAGAAAATTTATTGCATATTTACTAAAAATTTACAATTCTAGTTATAGTGATCTTTTTAGTATAAAAATTAGACACAAAGTCAATGATAGAAAGACTACAGATATAACAGGGAGGATACCCCAGTGGTAGAGTATGGACCCTCTACCACTGCCTCCCGAGTTCGATCCCGGTAATGGACTTTGGGTAGGGGACGATTTTGAACTGTGTTGGTTTTGCGCACCAATGCCCCGAACCGAGATAGCGAATAGCAAAGGCGGTCCATGGAGTTCCTGGCCTATCATACGCCGCGCAAGGAGGTTTTTCAGGTTTTATCCTCCTTTCCCATTCATTCAATTCCTCCTAATCGATGCGATATCGTCCTCAGGTCAGCCCACCTCGAATAAAATTTAAGACTACAGATATAACTATGATTGTACTAACTATATATAGTATTATTAATTATATATTTAGCCTTTTACAAGCGAGTTACCTGGCATTGCTCGGATATATTTATGAGCTCACATTAACAGCCTAAAGGCTGAACCAGCGCTACGCTTAAGCCACTCGGATTAAGCTTCGCTGCTGCCCTCGTGCCTGGTGAGCTGGTTATCCTAAATCTCCTTATTTATAATAATCTACTTAAAACTTTATTACTGGTTTTTGTTATGTTTCGGGTGAGCAATTTGGTGAATTATTAAATAAAATTCGCCAATTCTTACCCACTCGCTTAAATAGTTTAAACTTATCAGACTCGAAGGTTTCAGATATCAGTCAATCAATCAGTATGACAGTCAATGAATATATTTTATTGAGTAGATTATGATTTATCTGAGATATTAGCAATGATTTCTATTGATACAGCTCAAGAACTTTTATTTGCTAAACAAATAAAGTCTGTAGAAAATTGATACAAAACTCTCACCAAAAGAATATCTGATAATACTATAAACTGGCCTTTTGGTATTTTATATATAGTTCATTATTTATAAATATTATATACTCAACTAACAGCTTCTTATATGTAGTATACTATTAGTTATAACTATATTGAAGTTGATTTCATAGATCAGAAGTTGTAGAAGTTTAAAGGCAGATGATACTATTTATAGAGTTAACTACTGCTATGGCAGCTATATAGAATTATTATTGGATTTAGATAACCAATGATAAAGATAAAGATAATAAAGTAAATTAAAGGCAAAATAGTTAATTATATAAAATTTTAATAATCATTTTTATAACCTGAAAAATTTATTTTTGAACTTAGGATATATTTTTTCATATATACTATAGAAATTTTTAAGCTCAAGTATATTCAAGATTATATGATAAGTATTCTATCAATAATCTACTTAGAGTTTATAGATCTTAATATAATATCTTAATATAATATAGCTGTCATTTCTATACTATAATGATAGCAAAAATATATATCTACCATAATCCTCACTCTAGAAAAAGTATATAGTTATTAGGTTCAATTTAGTCTATATAAAATGTGTTATAAATTTATTTTTTGGGTTTGATAATGTGAGTAACTAAGGGGCTTTTTCCTCCTCACCTTTCATCAAATGCTGTGGGTGCAGATCCTCCTGTGCCAGCCAAACATAATAAAACTTCTCAAACTGTTCAGTTGAAAATTACAGCTCAGACACCAGTTGAATTAACTTAATTGGTGGTTTGTGAGCCAACCACTTCCACCCCCATCTAAAAGTCTCCTGTTGCTGGACACAGTTTACCTGTCTCCTGTAAGTCCCAGGGAACATCCTCTGGGTGTTGACCAGGCCATTTTTCTATTTCTGAGTAAGAAGGCACCAAAGAGGATGTCTGTACCCCTCATTACTCAGGGCGATCTCACTCACATAGTAGATGAGCGCTGGGTAACAGCTCTCCCACTTTGGATCCTGCTTCCAGTACCCACACTAACCTCAGCAGAACTGTTATGAGGAATCAGTGAAATCTGCACTGAGATTGCCAAAATGAAATTGATTGTAACCAATTTGAGTGGCAATCAGCCTGATGCTCAGATTTTAAATGGTCAAAAAGGTATGAAGACTGATCTATCAGCTGGAAGGCCTGACAGTTGCAATTCAATTAACATGATGATCAGAAAAATCTCCCCTCCCAAATCCATCAGGCATCACCCCCAATGGGCAGCTTCCTGCTGACAAATTGGGTGTTGCACCTGATGCAATACCATTGACTGAATGAATGGACCACAACTGAGCATGGGCAGGTTGGGCGTCCCAAACCTGTTCCCAACCAAATGGGCCCACCCCTATGTGGGGTGGCTTTGGGGGATTCCCGCCGCTCGTTGGGCTAAACACCATCATGCCAACTGTCAGAAATGTAGCTGAGCTTTAGCTCAGACATTTGAGGTCAAACTAACAGTGACTCAGCCCACCGCCAAATTTTTGTGATGTCAGTTTCCAAGGAACTAACCCACCCATTTCTGAATAATTTTCCAGTTAGGCCAAATTTGCAGGACCCAATCCCAGCTTGTTTCCCCCAAATTGACCACTATTTAATCAGTCACATTGCACTAAAAAAATTATTGGTCAATTTTTCTTTCCTAAATTTCCATTAAAAATTCTTCCCAAAAAATTAGTTTTTACATGTTAAAAATTAAGCCGCCTTATCTGCTGATGTTCTCATACCCCTTAGGGTTAATGGCCATGTGCATCTGGTACTTTATTTTATGCCTATATAAAATTCTGGCTCACTGGTAGATATTGGTAGAACTCTTTTCTGGTTCCATATTTATCATATCAACAGCAGTGCCTTGGGCATTCTGGTTTGCTGTTCAGATGCTCTGGCATCTGGGCTGGCAGGCCAGTCTAATTCTTACTTGCTGTTCACCTGACATAATTGACCAACCATTATTCTTAGCCATTTCTGCCTTTCTCATGTGTATAGGTACAGCTATAGTCCCTTCTTTCCAACTGAGCCAGGTTGTAAAGAAGACTATCTCTGACCACATTAGATCAGCCACACTCAAACCTCCAAAACCATACCCTATAGTTGCTGTGGCTATTTGCCCATTAGTTTCTCCAGATCCCACCACCATCTCTTCAGTATCACTGGATTCATCCACAACTACCAAAAAGGAGAACTATGCTTACTTCCTAGTACCCATGAAGAATAGCGTTGGTTCTCATCACATCTCCTTTGAGGCCCTGGTGGACACTGGAGCCATGGGAAATTTTATGAGTGTTGAATTGGTGCAACAATTAAAACTGGAAATGGATGCAGGCCCTTTGGTGATGGTGGCCTCATTTGCTTGTCAGCCCTCATATGTTGTTTGCCAACCGGTACCTTTTTCAATCCACTAGTTCAGCTTCTGCAATTGCTTTTTGGCTATTCCAGACTTGGTGTTTCTGGTGATCTTAGGTGTGGGGTGGTGGCGTCAACAACATGTAATAATTCATTTAGAGTCTAATACATTGTCATTTACCAATGATCATTTGGAGGGAGAATTCCCTTTGATCAACACCCTCAAGAAGGTACAATGTACTAGCTCTATCACTACCCTAGTCACTTCTGCGGGCATCCCAGCCAATTTCCCCAAAAACTTAATGCACTATTGGAGAATCTTCGATATGGAAAAGGCAGATTGTCTGCCTAAACACACCAGGTACAATTGTGGGTTTCAAACAACCGTGGAGTTGGTTAACATCAACTGTCCGCTGTATCCCCATACAGCGGAGGAAGAAGTTGCACTCAATAACTGGTTGGATGATATGTTGAAAAAAGGTTGGCTGTTCAAGGAGACCTCACCCGTCGCCTCCCCTATTGTCTTTGCCAAAAAGCAGATGGTTCTCTCCATCCCTGCATGGATTATGGCCATTTGAATAAAATGTCAGTTACTGATTCCTACCCATTGCCTCTGGAGCAGACAATCAGTCAGGCAATCGCCAAATCCCTTGTGTTCTCTAAGCTGGATCTGGTGAACGCCTTCAACCAAATTTGGGTAATGGAAGGGCAGTAATGGTTAACAGTGATTCAGATGAAGCGCGGCATTTTCCAATTTCAGGTAATGCCTTTTGGGCTGAAGAATGCTCCCGCTATGTTTCAATGGTTGATTGATAATGTACTGTGTGACCTCCGGTTCACTTGTGCTGTTGCATACATCAATGATATTCTAGTTCACTCCCCAACTCCTGAACAACATGCTATTGACTTGGAAGCGGTGGTGGTCGCCTTGCATAAGGCAGGGTTGTTCCTCAAACCGTCCAAGTGTGAGTTTTATAAGAGGGAGGTCCCTTTCCTCAGGAACCTGGTCCTTAAAGATGGTGTTGCAATTCCTCCCAATAAGTTGGATGCTATCCAGGAGTGGCCAACTCTGACTACCCAGAAACAACTACGGAGTTTTTTTGGGAACCATCATTTTCTTAAAAAAGTTCTCCCCTGCACTCTCTCAGCTCGCCGCCCCACTCCACCCACTCACAGGGAAAAATGTACCTTTTTTTTGGATGGACGAATGCCAACAGGCGTTTGAATTAATTAAAGAGGTGTTTGTATCCCCTCTCATTTTAAAACATGCCGATCCCACCAAGCCATATATTGTTGCATGCAACGCGTCATCAGTAGCTGTTGGAGCAAATTTTCTCCAAGAGCACAATGGCTTGGAACACCCAGTCGCCTACTTTTCCCAAAAGTTCACCTCTATGGAGCAGTCTTAGGCTATTTATGACAAGGAGTTGGCAGCCGTTGCATAGGCCCTAACTCATTGGAGGTACCTGATACAGGGTGCCTGACATGAACTAATGATTTGCACGGATCACCAGGCCCTGTTGTACTTTCATAAACCCCAAAAATTGGCACACCAGCAAGCCCAAACCTATCAGGACCTATGCTGTTTCAACTTCAAATACAAATTTAAAAAGGTGCACTAAATGTACTTCCCAATTTTCTCAGCTGCAGCCCCACCCACAGTTCCGCGGATCCAGAGGAAGTGGATCTCGTTACTGTGATTCTTACCACCCAAATCTTGTTAATTTGTTCCACCTGTCATTTCTTTCATCGCTCTGGCCCCTGATGCTCCATTAGTTGCTCAGGTCTTAGCCAGTCAAATGGCCTGCCCTGAGGGCGTGGAGTTGGTCAAGAAGTTATCTCACCAGAAGCATAAACACTCCCTATATTCACTGAAGGAGGGTCTTATATATTTTAGATCATGCGTTTGGGTTCCCCCTCTTTCCAAAATGAGGTATTTCACACCCATCATGATCCCCCCATGGTTGGTCACCCTGGTTCTAAGAAATGCATCGACTTGATCAAATGGACCTTCAATTGGGCAGGTTTGACAAAAGAAGTTCTGGCCTGGATCGCTGATTGTGTTACTTGTGCCAGGGCCAAGTCAGATCGCTCTTGAAAAAATGGCCTCCTGTACCCCTTACAGCAGGTGGAGGGCCCATGGACATTGGTGTCCGTGGACTTTATTGTTGATCTCCCCTGCTCTAACAGGTTCACAGAGGTGATGGTAGTGGTAAATTGCTTCACAAAATTTTCCCTTTTTATCCCCTGAACTTCCGTGATTACATCTGAAGAAACTGCCCACCTTTTTGTATGCCATGCGTTTTTGATGTTCAGTCTCCCCAGGAGATCATCAGTGACCATGGTTTCCAGTTCACTCGCGCAGTTTTGGAGTGAACTCCTATCAATCCTGAAAATATCCCCCTGTCGCTCCATGGCATATCATCCTCAGTCTGACAGCCAGACCAAGCGGGCCAATCAAGTTCTTAAACAGTACCTGCGTTTCTATGCTACAGCTGCGCAGGACACTTGGGCCGATGATCTCCCCCTTGCCCAATTTGCATACAATAATGGAATCCATGCGTCCATGGGGTTTTCCCCTACAAAGCAATGTTGGGTTATAATCCTTTGTTTTCAGTTGGACCATGCTTGCAGCCAGAGGTTCAAGCTGCTGCGGACCATGCTGCTCATATTAGATTGACTCAAGGCTTAGTGAAGGAACACCTCACCAAAGCTATAGATGACTACAAGTAGTTCATGGATCAAAAGCATCTTCCAGGTCACGAGTTTATGAAGGGCTCTTATGTTATGCTTGACAACTGACACTTAAAAATCCAGGCCCCTTCCCACAAATTTGCCAGAAAACATTTGGGACCCCATTTTGTGGAGGAGGTATTGGGTAATGGGGCATTCCAATTGAAGCTCCCCATGCATTGGAAGCAGCATCCCGTTTTTCATGTTTCCCAGCTGTCACCCTTCAAGGGTGCAATTCCCATGGAACTAGAATCAATTATCATTGATAATGAAGAGGAGGCTGAGGTAGAAGCTATCCTGGCATCCCAGAAATACCGATGTTCCATACAATATCTCATGGCCTGGAAAGGGTATCCAGACTATGAAAACAGTTGGGTCAAGGCGCATGATTGTGCAAATTGCATGGACCTGGTTGATGCGTTCCATTTATCCCACCCCAAAGCTCCCCGTCCCCCCAAAAAGTTGCAACTATTATGGCAATCAAATTACCCAAGGCGCACAAGAATGTGGCTTTTGTGCAGTTCCCCGGTGGTGGGGCCCTTCCCTTGGGAAAAGGAAAGGGTAATGTAAGTCCTGGGAAACGTCCTCTGTGTGTTGACTGGGCCATTTTCCCATTTCTGAGTAAGAAGGCACCAAAGAGGATGGCTGTACCCCTCATTACTCAGGGCGATCTCACTCACATAGTAGATGAGCGCTGGGTAACAGCTCTCCCACTTCAGATCCCGCTTCCAGTACCCACACTAACCTCAGCAGAACTGTTATGAGGAATCAGTGAAATCTGCACCGAGATTGCCAAAATGAAATTGATTTTAACCAATTCAAATGGCAATCAGCCCAATGCTTGGGTTTTAAATGGCAAAAAAGGTATGAAGACTGATCTATCGGCTGGAAGGCCTGACAGTTGTGATTTAATTAACATGACGATTGAAAAATCTCCCCCTCCCAAATCTGTCAGGCATCACCCCCAATGGGCAGCTTCCTGCTGACAAATTGGGTGTTGCACCTGATGCAATACCATTGACTGAACGAATGGCCCAGTGACTGAGCATGGGTGGGTTGGGCATCCTAAACCCGTTCACAACCAAATGGGCCCACCCCTATGTGGGGTGGCTTTGGGGGATTCCCGCCGCTTGTCAGGCTAAACGCCATCATGCCAACCATTAGAAATATAGCTGAGCTTTGGTTCAGATGTTCAAGGTTGAACCAACAGCAACTCAGCCCGCCACCAAATTTTGTGATGTTGGTTTCCAAGGAACTAACCTGCCCTTCCCAAATATTTCGCTGGTTAGGTCATTTTTGTGGGACCCAATCCTGGCTTGTTTCCCCCAAATTGACCACTATTTAATCAGTCGCATTGCACTGAGAAAATTGTTGGTCAATTTTTTTTCCTAAATTTCCACTAAAAATTCTTCCTAAAATTAGTTTTTACATGTTAAAAATTAAGCCGCCTTATCTGCTGATGTTCTCATACCCCTCAGGGTTAACGGTTGTGTGCATCTGGTACTTTATTTTGTGCCTATATGAAATTCTGGCTCACTGGCAGATATTGGTGGAACTCTTTTCTGGTTCCATATTCGTCATATCAACAGCAGTGCCTCAGGCATTCTGGTTTGCTGTTTGGATGCTCTGGCATCTGGGCTGGCAGGCCAGTCTAATTCTTACTTGCTGCTCGCCTGACATCTCCAAACCATTTACATCTCTCAAATTGATGGATGTCACCAAGCAAACTTATGCTATCAACCAGATTTTAATTGGCCTATATTCTTCACCCTGAGACCAATCCTCATTAGTATTACTACATGCTAATAGAAAGCTAAGCTATAAGTGCAGGTACCTGAATACCCACAACAGCTGTCACAGACTAAAAGGTGATGATATATCTCTATGAGTTGAATCAGTTGAATGGGAGAGAGGTTGGTGACCTCTGTAGTGGTGAGAGAGCAGTAAAGGTGTTTTTGTACTATGTAGGCTAATCCTTTTGATAGCTTATACAGAAAAAACCATCCAGGGATTCTCCTTCCATTTAAACTATCAATTGGTACCCTTTGATGGCCTTTAGTGTTTAGAAGCACACTAAAAATTTTTTATTAAAATAAAATTTACTCAGGTAATCTGACCATAGGATGTGCATTATCAATTAAATTAAATTAAGATTTTAATCTAGGAACTTTTGAGTACCATTTTTATTATATGAAATAAAAAAACCAACTAACGACCATCTAGTACTAAAAAAAACTAACACCCTACCATTAGCGGGGTGCTGAGGTTTAGGGTTGACAGCTGGGGAGGTGGGATTAGAAAGGTAGGATGTTCAAAACGCGGACAATTGCTTATCTTAAAAGGATTTGAATGATTTTATATGGCATTTTTGACATTGCATAAAGAAATTTGATTCAATCAACTAGATTATTTCAGAAGGGCTCAATCCTTATTTCACATGTCGTATCTCACTTTTACACCATCTAAACTTGTTGACTTGATCAATTCTCATTGTTTACAAACCCATCCTACTTATAACATAAACGTGATTTGTTTAATGAATATTTACACTCAGTTTTACCCTAAATATCTTTTTTTTAAACATTGGATGCTCATATTGTATCCTATATTTGGAAGGAAAGGTTGTGCTTGTTGCGTTTTTTATACAAATCTCTATGTTCAACACAAAGCTGCCTAACTATCTGCAAATAATATCATGCTAATTCAGAAATATTAAAGGATTTGGGATTGTGGGTTTGGATAGAAGGTGGGGAAGTCAGGTAAGAAATACAGCATTTAATCTACCCATCCATAGTAAATCCCAGATCTCATGCCTTGATCAACAACATTGCCATGGGTTGTACCTCTTTTTTCTAAAGGGGTGCAAGGTTCCTTACAGCTTTATTTCTGAAGTTAGGAACCTTGCAATCCCACTCTAAAGCGCCGCTTCAATCTTTATAATGACTTTTCCACATACAAGCCTCACCATCAGCTTGCCATCAAAGTGGCCACTGCCCACACCAATACCCTCCTCCTCCAATCTCTCCACATAGACATAGAACCACTCAACAAATGTATTTCCAACTGAAAGAGATTTGGTATTGGCTGAGAGACATATTTTGGTCATTATGTGGATCTGCATTACATGAACCACCATCAAGATATAAATTATAAAATAATTTACAGGAGAATCAAAGGACCAATGGATCACAATATAGCGAATTTTAATTTAATGAAGAAAATTAAAATTTGGGTGACTTGATGCAAGCAACCCGGCCACTTTATCACAATCAATAGGTGACTAATAGTTTGTTCATTCATAAAATGTAAATTCTGTAAAGGAGCTAGGGATATGCCAAGCCCCAAGTGCCCTATGCCAATATGGTAGTTTGTTAGGCGGCCTGGGATTGTATTAGATTAAGTTTGAAAACTCTTCTAGCATATTAGAAGTCTTATAGACATTAGTAGCTGATTAGTAGTTGATAATAAAGGAGGATTGTTGTGTTCACTGCTATAGTGGAGCCAAAGATTCAAATTTTTTGGTTGCTTGAAGGTGTTTTGTTTTAGCTCATACCTTCCTTTTATGTGTTTCAATAGTGATATAGCTTCTAGAAAAACAATGTATAGTCATTTTAAGTTTAGAAAGGTCTTAATAGCAATTTTCTGGGATCACAATGACTGTAAGCTTTGCTGTGAAACTACAAACGAACATATAATATATGTTTATTTTAATATGGGATAAAATTTAGATTTCTTATTAGGTAGAGCTTATTGATAGGTATAGGGTAAGTGGAAGTGTCAGAAATGCAACTGAGACAAAGCCAAGTGGGTAAAGCAGGCTTTGAAGCTACTTGGAGTTGGACCTAATATTAAAGAAAAATTAAAGCAAGAGACCAAAACTACTGGGATGACAAGGCTTTCTTAATAACCTCCAGGGATTGTTCTTAAGAAATAGGAAAATAAAATTATTAAAGGAATTTAATCTAATTGCTATAAGAATTGATCCTTTCTTTATTTTATGCTTTCAACAATTATAAGTGATTTGGAGCTTCACGTTAGAGAGGCCCCTTATGAACCTGAAAACTTGATTTTACATATTCTTAAGAGTGTATCAAAAACTAGATCCCTTACTTCTGTTGATTGTAGTTTTCTTGAATTTCCAAGGTAATTCCTTTGACTTCTTTCTTCCTTGTGACATATGTGAAAGTTTCTTCTTATCTTTCATCTTTTAGGTTGACGTCTCAGTTAATTTGCCATTGTCTATTGTTTGTTAAATGGGAAAGGTAAACTGACTTTAAATTTAACCAATTTATCTCTATTTGACATACATGACCCAACAACTTTCCCTTCAAGATCTTGTTGGAGGGGAACATAGTCTTGTAGAAATTTTTCAAGTACTTGGTTGACCACCATTCCAAAGGAAACATTGACAATTGAATACTGCATTTCTCATTTATGTAGAACTTTATGAAATACTGATTGAGAAGTAACAAGCTTATTCATTCTTCTGTCGGGGCAATCATGGTATATATCACTAAATCTTTAAGGTGGTACACAGGAGGTGATAGTTGTCTTAAGTTGCTTCAGTCAGCTTTCCTAGGTAGTGGTATGAGATAAGGTACCCATGGCCAATGATTGTAATTAAATAATATATTTTTAAATTTTTTAAATTTTATTGTGGGGAAGGCCGACCATGGGATGGACACTTCCGAATATGACTCAGACGGGACAAAACTTAGTACCAGGGGAGGCACCCCAGAGAAGCGATGCTATCTCTTGTTGCCAGCGGGAACGCCACTTATGGGAAGGGGGAGGGAACATGTGTAGGGGACGTAGCCACTATTGAGCACGTGTGGAGGAAGGGGTCTGATTTGATGAACCAGACTGGGAACCAGGAGGAGACCAGCTGTCAGTGACGCGGTGGGAGATATCCAAACATCCACGCTTGAAAGTGATCCACCAAATGAGACCAGAATCTGTGGACAGCTTCAGGGAGGGTGGGGATGGATCCAGCGATGGCATCCAAGACAATCGTGTGGATAGTCCACATGGCGATTGCAACCACCAGAGCACGGAGGGAGGGTGGGGGGGGGAGGCCATTGATGAAGCAAACATATCTCTTGACAGACTGAAGGGATGTGTTTGATCCTGGCCTAGCAGACGTTGGACTTCGCGCCATATTACTTTAGAGGTGGGGCACTTCTCCAGGCGGTGAAACAGCGTTCCATACTGGCCACACACGACACAGGATGAGTGTAAAGCATTAGAGCGCTCAGCTGTACAATACACCTGCCTCAGGCAGCGCCACACATGGGAGCGGACTTGAGGCTGCAGCAGAGGATGGTGTGCGTATTTCCAGATAGTCTTTTGGGTCTC
This sequence comes from Massospora cicadina, assembly GCA_022478985.1. NCBI lineage: Eukaryota > Fungi > Entomophthoromycota > Entomophthoromycetes > Entomophthorales > Entomophthoraceae > Massospora > Massospora cicadina. The sequence goes on from JAKSZP010013167.1 coordinate 171,660, forward strand.
AGTGGAATAAGGGATGTCCATCATGTCCAGGTAGTCCACCCTGGATAGGACTTGGGGTCGAATGGGGATCACACCATCATGGATGGGTAGCCCCTGTACCTCTTGTGTGAACTGAGGAGAGGGGCGGCCTCTTCGGTTGTATGTCCACTAATACGAATTCTCCACTCTGCGCTTTGCATGGAGATTAGATTCGTTTGTAGTGGGTTTTGGTCCCGTGAGGACCTGTGGCTGATGTGTGTGATGCGAGGTATTTCATCAGGGAGTGGGGGTTTGATGGATTGTTGAGGCCCAAGGCTCGGGAGAAGTTGGAGCAGGCCGCGTGGGACCAGTGTTGGGATGGGAGTGTAGAGCAGTGACAGCCGCAATCCAGGTGCCCAGGATCTTGGCGGCATGGGCTTTGAAGTCAAGTAGGCCCATGCCACCATGATGATGAGGGCCAAACATGACCTCTAGCCTACTGGTGGAGGGCGGCCTGACTAAAGCCAACCTTGTAGCAAAGCATACAGGGATTTGAAGAAGCTTGGGGAGAGGGGATGGCGTGGGCTCTGAACCAGACTTTAGATAGGAGCATAGAGTTGGCAAGAACAACCCTGCCAGTGAGGGTAGTAGGGTGGGTTCTGAGAGAGGCGATTCGCTTCATCACGTTGTCCAGTATATGGCCCTCCATTACTGCTGACGCGTATCCACCTGCCTCCAACCACATGCCCAGATGGTGTACCGGTCCTATGGTAGGTCGTGGCACAAAGGGGAGCACCAGTGGAGCGGTGTGTTTTGAGTTAGTAAGGCGTGGACGTGGGCGAGCAGATGGGCCAGGTTGAGAACTACTTGCTGGGGCCCAGCAGTTCTGAAACTGACCAAGGAGGATGATTTCTGTTTTGGAGGCGTTCAGTGCCGCGTTGCTTACCCGGGAATATTCCTGGATGAGGGCTTCAAGCGCACATGCATCTGTGTTATTAGACACACCCCCACCATGAAATCATCTGCAAATGCCATCATCTTGACTGGGGTTTGGCCTGGCACATGGACCCCAGTGAGTTGGGCATTCACATTTCGCAGTAGTGGGTCAAGGCTGAAGTTGTATAAGAGTGGGCTCAGGGGGTCCCCCTTGTCGCAGGCCCCTTTGAGGATGGACTACTTCTGTTAGGAAACCTGGGCTGCGCACTGCCATTGTTGCAGATTCCGTGAGCAGCATCACCCAGTTAATGAAGCGGGGAGGTAGGCAGAATTGTTGGAGGCAAGCCCTAAGGTATTCCCAGTTTACTCTATCATAGGCTTTTTGTTGGTCCAAGAATACAAGTGCCCCAGAGGCTGTGGACTGACACACATTAGCCACAGAGTGCACGTTATCCCAAATTGACCTTCTGGGGATGAAACCAAATTGTTCTGGGGAGATGGTGGCAGATGCTACAGTCCCTAAACGGTTAGCCATGATTTTTGTTAAAATTTTGGTGTCTGTGTTTGTTAGAGAAATGGGGCGCCAGTTGGCTAAGTCTAGCCTATCCCTTTCTTGAAGAGTGTGACCGTAAAGGCCTCATGTCCTCCTGGTAGGAGGCGTTTCCAACAGGCTTTGGTTGAGTGAGGCTAGCAGCAATGGGGATATATATTTAAAATATTTTTTGTAGAACTCATATGGAATGCCATCTGGGCCTGCATTTTTGGTATGGCGCACCACAAATGGTAGATATAATTCGTTCAGAGTAATTAAATTCATTATTTCGGGTATCAGAAAATAATGCAGATATGAGCTCTGTCGAGAAATTCCACCATTTTGGCTGGCTGAATTGGTTCAGCTCAGTATAACTTGGAGTAATATCTTTGCATTTTGATTGCCACTCTGGCCGGTGTGTCCACAATAGAATTATCCAATCTTTGCACCTGTGTGCAGGCCACGTCTTGGCATGGTGCAAAATTTTTTGAAGAAGTATGCGGTGCACTTGTCACCTTTAGTGATGCGTGTGGCTCTGTATTGGACACAAACCTGATGTTTGTGTTGCCTTTCAAGTGCATTGAGGTGAGGCGGCTGCCTCCACTCACTTCTGGCCCCATGCAGGGCTATATCCTGAGGCTGGAATGTTGGACTCCAAGTGGGCCAATTCCACCAGTGCACGCGATATAACTGCCGATGTGGCTCATGAGTGTCTGGATGAGAGATGGCAATAGTGGCAGATGGTGTCTTCTTTGAAAGTTGCCCATGTGGAAATGGGGTCCGCGCAAAATGGTGCAACAAATGATTTTGCCAAAGTTGCCTCTTCCACCCATGTGGAAAATCCTGGTGACGTGAGCTCTGGGGGCAGATTTTTCACCAATGTGGGGCCTTTGCAACTGTGACAGGTAAGTGGTATGTTATCAAGACCAGTCGGTGGTCAGAGAATTCCATTTTCGTTGTTTTGAAGTGGGAGATGTGGGGTTGGAATTTCGCCGGTGCTAGAATAAGGTCAATGCGGGTCATGTACCTTAATTGGCCATTGTGGATGTGGGGACGCATCATGTTTTTTGAGCAGTGGGGCATGTTGCGGCAGCGCATCCATTAACCCAAGGGTGGCTTTTAGAACACGTAGTTCTACATGACCCTGTGGGGCATGGGGTGAGGGTGGCCACCAGTCCATTGGTGAGGTTAGCCAACAGTTCATGTCACCAATTAGGAAAGAATCGGGGGGTAGCAGGAGGGATTTGAATGACAAGAAATTCCCAAGCTCTTGTGCACCATTCGGGGCGTAAATGTTGATAATTGTGTGTGCAACATCAGCCCATGAGAAGGTGACAACGAGCACTCAGCCATTTAGGAATGTTTCTGAAGATGTAAATTTGAAAAAATTGTTTTTCTGAATTAGCACCCCACAGTGCTTTGACCAAAAGGATAGGGATGGTAGGAGCATTGTTTTCCAAGCTTCCTTTGAACCTCGTGGACAGTGGGACTCCTGGATGGCCAGGATATCCACGGGTAAATTGTTTTGTAAAAAACTCAGTTTCCTAGCCCAGGACGGGGGAGGCCTTGAGTCCGGCAATATTCAGCATCCCTAGAGGAAGGTTTCCCCCATCGCACCTTAGGTGTGAGGGTGGGCCCCCGGGCCCACCAGCCTCTTCCAGGTCCCCATGGGCTTTCACAGCAGCACGGGTATTAGCAGCAACGCTATTGGGGTTTTTGTTAATTTTTGTGGAAAGAGTCACGTTGGCTTTGGCCTTTGCTTTTGTTTTCCTGATGTCGGACAAATTTTTTGCGTGTGCGGATAAGTTCGTGCACCGTCGAGTGGGGAAAATTTTTTCAGTTGAGATAGGTCCCAAGTCAGTTTTGACCGGGGCTTGGGTGCAGCGATTGGGTGAGATTGAATCTCCCATCAGATCCTCAGATTGAGTGGCCTGTTCGGGCATGGGCCTCCCAATCTGATTGGATGATGGATTCCCAAGTTGCTTCCGCCGCGAAGGTCTCCCCATGTCCTCCTGGTGTTGTGAGTATGGGATGGTGGTGGTGGCCTTGGTTGCTTCCTTGGCTGCAGTCCCATGGGCCTGCTTAGCCTTCTTCCACTCCTGTGGGGAGATGGGCTTTACCAATAGGTAGCAGCCTTGTGCTCCCCATGGGAAAGCCTCCTTGGTGCTTGCAGTTGGTTCGTAGTGCGCCTCTCCACTGGCCATGGCTGCTGAGGGGTGCTCTTTGGAATGTGACGCCCTCTTTGATGGGGCATGCATGTGCCTTATGGCCAAACGCATCACAGTGGGTGCAAATGGGGGGCGCGATGTCCACGGTTACCTGGAATGGGTGGGTGGTGTGCTCTGCAATGTCAATAAAGGTGGAGTGCAGGATCTGGGTTAGGTCCTTCACAATCTCCTCAGTTGGGGTCAGAACTGCAATGGCTTTGCCGGTGCACAGGTGTGGCATCAGCATGAAATGTTGCATTTCAAAAGATTGTATTTTGCTGTATATGGCGAGACCATCTTTCAGGTGTTGCTCCAATATGTCACGTTTTACCGTAGTAGGCAAAAAGTCAAACGTGGGGAAAATTTGGTTTGATTTTGTCCATCTGGTGCATTTAGTTTTGACGACCTGTTGCCCTTTGGGGAGGTCAACCACTATGCGCACCACTGCAGCCTCATCTGCTGCTATTTTGCTTTCGAAACCTAGGTCCAGCCAACCGCGTGACATGGAGTGAGGTGCAACGTACACTGCGGTTGGGAAAATTTTGTGTACATCTTCACAAAATTTTTCCCATAGGGCCATTTTTTGGATGTCCAGATACACACGGACTCCGAATTCCACCGACAAAAGTGGCTGGGAATGTGGCGTGTTGATGTACTGGTTGCATCATGCTTGCCACACAAGTATCTCCGGGGGAAATTGTGACCGCCAGTTTTTTTTAGATTTTTTTTCTATTCCACTGGATTCTCCGGGGCGTTTTCAAACGTTAGAGGCTGCGGGCCTTCCGCCTGCTCCCTCTTGCCTTGCTTGCCCAACTGCTCCCAGACATGGGCGCAGACTAATCCCCTCTATGAGATTATCAAACTAGATTTAGTCTTGAATTGAATGGGTTGCAAAAGTGTTTGCAATGAGAAAGAAAAGTGTAATTAAATAATATATTGTTTAAGTCAAGTAATGTAATTAGATGTTTTGAAAGTAGTAGAAAAGATTATAGGGTGAAGGCTAATAGAATGAGTAGGCTCTCTTCCATAGAGATTTTTAAAATGAAGGCATTATTATCACTAAAGGGTAATTACACAATATGAAAGAAATGAGCTTGATTGAAATGATTCAACTACTTTGATTAAAAAGTGGTCATCTTACTAAGTATTTATACAATGTGACATCAACTATCTCAACTTCCTCATTAGTGAATTTGCTATAGGGAGGTGAGAAGTTCTATTGGTATTAAATTGTGTTAATTCCTGACTACATCAGAAGTGATGTTTAATCCATTTTCAGAAGAAGTTTCTGAGGCTGCCATTTAATGCAAAAATGTGCAGATATGAGAACAATACAGTAGGTAGAGTTAGGCCTCTGGTACTGATACAACCTCAATCACTTTGTGAGGTGGTATATAGATAATATTATATCAATTATTGTGTATTTATATTGGCATGGGTTATATAACATCAATACTTACAGTGTGTAAGAAAGCTTAGTGAGCGACCATATGATGCTGGACTCTTGGGTTGAGTTACTTATGATATCAACACGTAAGAAAGGCATATAGAACATCTTAAATGAGATAAAAAATTATTCCAAAAAAATCAAGACTTCATCCATTAATAAGTTTTTAGTGTCACCCCAGACTAGTTTTAGTAAGACTTTCTAAAATCACTTCTTTTCAATAAATGGTTATGCAAAGGGTGGCCACTTTTTTAATCTTATTTATATAATATACTGTTATATAATTGCATGTTGTTTGCTTTCTATTTGAGTTTGTTCTGTAATTCAAGAGTAGTCACTTCCCACGGATAAGATTGGCATATATCATATATGTGGCCCTCTTAAGAAATAAGTATTGTCAACACCAGTAACCTTAAGAGACCATCCATGTTATGATGTACTGCATTGGTCCAATGAAAATTAAAAGGTCATATCTTTAATTTTAAGGCCCATTATACTTATCTTCCCTTGGGGTTTTACATCTGATGTAACCTGCAATGAGAAGCGTAAATGTAATCATGGTAAAATGTGTTTCATAAATGTATATCTGAAAATAATTGTTAGCAGTGTTATGGTTAGACACTCATGGTACATTACACTGTGATTTCATTCAGCTTTAAACATCTTTTAAAGCAGACTATTGGATGGTCTACTTGATTTTTATCAAGTTGAAACAAGATTGAGCCAACTGCAACATTGCTTGACTTAATGAATAGGAGAAAAGTATAATCAAATTTTGATAAATGCAACCAGGAGTCTTGATTAATGCTATCTTTCAAATTCTGGTGGTTGATGCAAATATAAACCTTTGACAACCAATGAATCTGGCCAATTATCCTCTCAAAGCTTGGGCCAATTGACTTAATTCTCAACTAAAGCCAATTACTATTAATACGATTTGGAATGAATATATCAACATCAATTTAACCCAATTATTTATCAACAGCTCAGGCCAAATATCCTTACATAATTCACGCTGATTATACAACAGCAAATTTGACATTTGATCTAATTAATCAGGAGCAATATCAACCATTTATATTAAGAAATATCCAGGGATCAATTCTGAAAATAAACTCTAAAAATTCAATGGACATATATTATAATAAGATTGGCATCATAATGTCATAATCAATTTCCCACCCTATGTCAAATTTTGTATGCCAATCATCATAATTGGCATAATAGCACTTGTAAATGGACCTCCTGAATGGGAGTACCTAGAGCTATTGAGAGAGGCCTGCCGACATCCCATTTAAGGTTATTGTCAAGGATTTGGCTAAGAAGAACTAGACTGGGCTCCCAGTCAGGGTGCGCAAGCACCCAGTGGAGGCCCCAGAATGCCAAAGGCATAGCAGTCCTAGTGACTAATAGAAGTGGGATTCTATGGGAGATGTGAGGAAAGCAAAAGTTCAGTAACATACTGAAGGCCCCCAAGGCAAACCAGATGGTTGCATTTGGGGCAACTGCGAGTCTTGTGGGGGCAACCCCCAAGGGTGGGAGAGGCAGGGAGGATGACAACTACTCCAAGGTTCACAGTTGCTGGCCTTCAAATTCAGATAGGGGGGCTTGCACGCCAGCGAGAGATGGCCCAGAGGCCTCCCCATTACTGTAAATATGAGCGGAGGTATGGAAAACTCCAGGAGAGGGGCTGGGACCGAGCTTCCCCTGGAGGGAGCGCTCTAGGTCCCACTGGTGGACTGGACCAGTGGTGGCAGAGGCAGCTATGGAAGCCAAACTCACACGCAGTGGGCCAGGGACGCCTGAGGGCTGCTCTAACCAGGGAGAAGCTTTTGTGGACTCAGCGCCTGAATGGATGGAAGGGCCTCCCTTAAACAGACGCGTGGAAATGGATGGACCAGCGGGTTCATTAGTGGGGGTAAGGTGGATTATTGCATTTGTGATCTGCTGCCATGTGGTGGGATCGAGCAACTGGATAATCCAGTCAGCGAACATCAGCAGGAGGATTTGGGCAATGGCGCGCTTTATCAGATTGAACAGCAGAATTTTTATAAATTTTTTTTTTAAAGGTAGATGGAGGCCATGGTAAACTAGGCGGATATTTTGGATTTTATTCAACAAAAGGCAAAAGAATGAACCAACAACTACTCCCAGGTGGGGCAGTTGCCTTTTAAACTGGACTATATATATGAGGAGGTATTGAGGGATTGGTCATTTGGGGGTTGGGGAAGGGATTTGGTTGGCTGGCTTGGAGGGGGTAGAAAGCTGCTCCCAATTCTGGCAAAAGCTTGGAAAATTTTTGCAAATTTTTCCAAATTCTTGAGGACAAACCAAGTTGATACTATCAATCTGGGTCCTGGTAACTCAAGTCAGCCTGTTCACATGGCTTGGGCAGTCTGGATTCATCCTGGGAGGCAGGGGTCCTTGGATCAGATTATATGCAATTTGAGATGATCCCTTAATTAGGCTACTTGTACAATCCAAACTTTCTGGATCTGTTTTGGAGCATTGGGGCAGATGATCCGAGCCATTTGGAGCTTGATTTACAATCCAAGCTGTATTTCAATATGGTTTCCAAAGCAGGCCAGTCCAGACCAGCTCCCCAAGTCCAAAAAGTGCTGGCTGGGCTCCAATGTTGGGAATTGCCATTTTCCCAAATTTTGGCCATGGTTTGCCTGGGGAGTGGGTGGTCCCAGGGCCCTCTCCATGCCCCTGAAGTGTGCCATCTCCCTGCAGACCCCTTCTATCAAACTTACCAAGATTGAAGAGGGGGAAGAGGTGGGAGTGGGATGTCTTTGGGTGGTGAAGGCGTCGCCCAGCGCTCATCTATCACATGGGCTAGGTCGCCCAGCTGTGACAGAGGGTCCACTGGAGCCTTGGGTCCCCTTTTCATCTGGAAGGGGTGCTGATCCCTATCCAGTTGCAAGGGCTGGTCCCCAAGACTTATTAGTATGTCAATTAATTGTAATTGACATCAAATTTTTCCAGAAATTGTATTTTATCAACTGTATGACAAAACTTAAATTGGGATGGTCCTAGAACAATTTTGCTCAATTGTATTGCGATTTTTATCCCTGAAGTCTTCCCAAATATGAGAGTATTTTGCCACCAATAGTTCTAGCAATAGGTAATAATTGTATCAGTTCAAGGGCTGAACTGAAGTGGAAATAATTATCTGTGGAAATTTTGTACTTAATATGTGGCTAGAAGATGTCCTAGAGGTATAGTTACAGGTGCCTGGCCTAATAAAAAATCATTTAATAATATCTTTAATAAATATATATTTTTATTAATTCTCTTTATTTGGGTTTCTATCAGAGTCTTTTCTTAAGAGTATTGACAAGCTGTCACCTCAGAATTCTCAGCTTGTATCTTTGCCTGCCTCAGTAGTAGTTTCTAATTTTATAAGGAAAATTAAGCCCAAGATTGACTAGAATAGTTATATTTTATTCAAATAAGCCTAGTGAGCTTCCGAACAGCCAAAGTACCATAAGACACTGTATAAATTGAAAATCTTTTGGCTGAACTTCTTCCCAATTTGATGTCAGAATTTATTTTGTTAAGTGATCAGTCCTTGAAATTTAACAACTGGTGTTCACTCAAAATTGGTGACTTATCTGAAATGGGCCCACACAAACAGGTTCTGGCAGATTCAGCCAGAAGAGATAGCAACAACAATATGGAAACTAGTGACAAGGAAATATCAGATTATCTGAAAGCCAGACGCCAAGGCTCTGATGCGGGTATCTCTGACTCCATGGATCTTATCACAGTGAGGGGAGCTCATGTAGATACAACAATCCCAATTGATTTTACATCTGAAAGCGTAAAATCTATGCTGGAAACTTCAAATTGGAAATTAAGGATTGGTACTTTACAAATTGATCCCTCCTTCATCCTGTTCTATTACCTCCAGGATCAGGCGCTCAAGATGGAGATATACATGAAACACACGATGCAACCATGGTTTCATGGACCCCTGGGGTTCCAAGGTACCCCTCTCCCCACAATTCGGACCTAGCTCCCAGCGGATACCACTTTGGTGATTCAGTTCGCTGGTTTGCCCAACCATCTCCCCCTGAGGTGCTCCACCAGGAGCTGATGGACGGTTTGACAGCCTATGGCTCCAACCCACCTTACTTTTGTGGCCCTAAATGGGGCCACACGCCTCACCTGGGCCCCAGGTATATGCCATGATCAGCCCTGAATTTAGTAAAATCGCCTTGTTGATTCCCCCTCATGCCGTCATTCCCTCTGCCCCTTGTCATCCGTTATGGGCCCGCATCAAGGGTGGGCGGACGATCTGTCCATCCTGTTTTGAGTTGGACCACTCAAAACATAAGTGCCCTTCCTTAGCTGCTTCTAACAGCTCTGATTTTTCATCCGCCAGCTTCCAATTCACCACCCACCCCATGTAAGTTTCAGTATGGGGTCCAATCCTACCTTCCCCTCCCTCATAGCCTGTTGCTGCAGCCGCGCCTGCAGCCACCAATCAGCCTCCTCCTCGCCCCAGTGCCACAAATGCTCCCTCCAATCAAGCACTAGATTGGACCCCAGTTTGATCCCATGTGTCCTCTAACAAACTAACCAAACCTCAGGCATATGCCAATTTCCAAATTAAATTCAACCAAAACCTTGGAATCTATTGGCTGAATTTGATGAGTCTGGTAATATTATTGAAGACGCCACTATCCTTTTCAAGCGGTTTGTGTATGCTGACCATTACGCTAAGCTACCCCCTCATTTATTCACCCCCAGCAAAATGCCAAAACATTCCGCAGTGACCACCAGCTGGCTGTTGAAGCAACAGCTAAGCCAGATTGTCATCCTCTCTGCAAAGCTGTCACCAAACCAGTGGCGATGCTCGTGGAAGGAATCCCTCCCCCATTATCCCCTCCACTGTAAATATGCTCCAAAAAATATGTTGATTAAATCTCACAAAGCTGCCATTGATGCCATCCAACACATGGCAGTGGTAGTTCAGAATCCCAAAGCCAAGATTACCTGCACCAATATTGCCATGTTTGTAAAGCTCCCTGATGCACGCATGAAAGCTGAAACAGCTTTGATCAATTACATTGTCTCTCTTATAGTCAACCACTTTCTTCCTGCCACCCCAATTGAACATTTTGCTCCACATTCCGCTGATGCCCTGACACCCCTGCTCTCTACCATAGCATGTGCCCTGCTTTGGGGTGAAGACAATGCCAAGGATGAGCCCCCTGATCCCCCTCCCCTTCCACCATGATGGGATAAGCGGTTCCCACTGTCCCACCTGGTTGGTTGTGATTGCATTTTGTGTGTCGTCCACTCATTTTGGGTGGTTCATTCATTTTGTTCAGTGATGATCTATTTGTTTGGTCTTCAAGTTTTAGCAATGTCCATCCACTGGTCAGCTTACCTCAGTTAAATAAAAAAATGGTGTCATAGATTCAGATTTTAAAGTTTAGACTGAGCACTCCAGTTTGGGTGCATGAGCACCAGTGGAGAGCCCAGAATGCCATAGGCACAGCAGTCTGAGCAACTTGTAAGAGTGGAGTTCTACTGAGGATGTGAGGAAAGTAAAAAGTTTATTAATGTACTGAAGGCCAACAAGGAAAACTAGATGGTATAATGGGGGCAACCGCAAGTCTTGCGGGGGCAACCCCTAAGGGTGGGAGAGGCAAGGAGGATGATGACTCCTCCAGAGTTCATGGTTGCTGGCTTCAGATTTAAAAAGGAGATCTTGTGCACCAGTGAGGGGCGGCACAGGGGCTGCCACACAATCAGAGGTGAGAATAGAGAGGGAATGTGACCTGTGAAGGGGGTTGGGACCAAGCTTCCCCCAGATGGGGTGCTCCAGGTCCCACAAGTGAGCTGAGCCATTGGTGGCTGAGCTGGTTGTGGGGCCCAAGTCCATGAGCAGTGGGGCAGGGCTGCTCTGGTGCTGCTCCAACAGGGGAGTGGTTTCAGAAAACTCAGCAGTAGAACGGATGGGAGGATTCACGTTAAATGTATGCACAATAATGAAGACAGTGGGTTTGTCATTGGGGGTGAGGCGGTTTATTGCATTTATGATCTGCTGCTGCATGGTGGGGCCAAGCAACTGGTTATCCAGTTGGTGAACATTGGTATGATAAATTTGGGCAATGGCGCGCTTTGCCATATCAATTGGTGGAATTTTAGTAAAAAGTAAGGCTGATGGAGGCTGTGGCAAGCTGTATGGAAAATTTGAACTTTATTAAGTGCAAAGCGCGGAAGATAAGAAAATGAACTGACAACTGCCCCTGGGCAGGGCAGTTGCCTTAAGTACCAGGAAAATTTTATAGGAAAGTATCATGGGATTGGTCATTTGGGGTTTGGCAATGGGATTTGGTTGGCTTTCATGGAGGGAGGGTAAATTGAAACTCAAGATTTTGGCAAAAATCAGAAAAACTTTTGCAAATTTTCCCACATTCTTGGGTCCAAACCAAGTTGACAGTACCAATCTAGGTCCTGGTCATCCAATTCAGCCTGTTCAAAAGATTCAGATTTGTGGATTCATCCTGGGAGGCAGGGAACGTTGGGTTGAGTTGTTTGAGACCTGGTTTAAAGTCTTATTAGGCTATTCATGTGATCCAAACTTCCCATACCTGTCCTGGAGAGTTGGGGCAACTGGTCCAAGTTGTTTGGTACCTGGTTCAATATCTGAGTTGTGACCCAACATGATTTCCGGTACCAGCTAGTCTGGACCAGCTCCCCCAGACCGGAATTTGCAGGCTGGGCTCCAATGTTAGTAAAATCTATTTCCCCAAAATTTTGACATAGTTTTCTGGGAGTGGGGGTCCCAGGAGCCTGTCCATGGCCTCTGGTGTGCGCAATCTCTCTGCAGACTCCCTATATCAAACTTACCAGGGTTGAGGAGGGTGAAGAAGCGGGAATGGATTATCCTTGGGGGGAGAGCAGTCACCCAGTGCTTGTCTACCACATGTGCCAAGTTGCTCAACTGCGACTGAGAGTCCACCTGGCCCTTGGGACCTCTTTTTGTTTGGAAGGATTTTGCTCTCTATCCAGTTTCAGGGCTGGTCTCCAGAACTTACACATGACATCACTTGCCAGATGTCTCACAGACAGTCAAGCAACAAATAAATTCCTGATTAACTTTTTCCAACCCTCAATCAAGCATACTTAGCAAATCCTTTCTAGACAAAACTTGGAACTTACAGAAATCTACCATGTACAATAGGAGAAACGATCTTCCTAAAATTCTCTACTGGACAAATAAAATTCCAGTTTTATTGAAGTCCAAAAAGCAATTTTGGATAATACAGGACTTTCCAATGAAGCTCATCAGAGATTAAACACATTTGAGGAGCTACTAAACAAATGAGTCCTGAAGATAGCCACAGAAGTTCTTGTTCACCATGGGTTATTGCATGAATAGGTACAATACATGTTTAACTGCTGTCAAAAACTGGAAACACATTCTGATTTCCTATTATCTCAGACAGAACAACTAGCCACACAGACTACTTCAGGCCAAACTGGGCACCTGGACTTAAATTCAAAGCATATTAACTTTGAGAATTATTATCAGACTGAGCTGGGTATTGTGAACAAAAACATTGAAGACCTTTCAGCATTACCAGAAGTCCCAAATAGGGATGAGGAGGATGCTCAGATCAAAGAGCAATTTTCAAAAATTTGAACTGTTGTGTCAAAATTTCAGGCTAGAAATATAAAATTACTCAAGAGATTTGGGAACTCAGAATGCAATTAACTTCCAAATTCCAGAGTATACAGTATGGTTGAAGCTACTAAAAAGATCTCATCCAATCAAGCTCTATTAAAAAAGAACATGTCAACCTTAAAAATATTGGTAAAAAATAACCTCCTTTAAAAAATTATTAAAAAGTATAAAATAATTGAGATTTATGACTCCTCAATAAAACCTTTTTTGAAGTCAGCGCCATCTTCCAACCTGACTTATAAAATTTTTCTCAAAAAAGTATATCTTATGTCTGGATTGGGTCCAAATGTAAACTATAAGCAACTTAGAATATACAGTGCTAAGTATATATATTATAATTGCCTATTATAAGTAAGTTAAAATATGGTGCCAACTTCAAAAAGGGTTTTATTGAGAAGGCATAATTTCTCAATTATTTCATACTTTTTAGAGCTTTTTTTAAAGGGGGTTCATTTTTTCCCAATTTTTTTTAAAGTTCTTTTTTCCCATAAAAAACCTTTATCATCAAGTTTTTTTTCAGAAAATTATTGCATTTTTCTAAGTGGCTCTTTTTCCTACTTTTATCAAGTATTACTATCTCTATATACTTTTTGACCCCTTACTATTTACCTATAAAATTAAAAACTTATTGTATATATTTTACATATAGTATCTTATAAACAAATATACTAATAATTTATTTTATTAAATTTAGTTGATTTTATTGATTAAATTATATTAAATTTACTGATCGCCATCTACAATACTTCATATTATTAAATTTAGATAATTTTATTGGTCAACGTATGCTGAATTTACTGATCGCCACCTACAGTAATTCATTTTATTAGATTTGGTTGCTTTTATTAGTCAATCTATAATAAAATTACTGATCATTACTTAAAAATTCACAAATTTAGATGTGTTTATTGGCCAAATTAAGCAAAAATGATAGATATCTATAATGCTTTAAGCTTGTCCCACTATGATCTCACACTGCCTGAATTTTGAACATACCCAAGCCATAGGGCATATATTATAAGAAATTGCAATAGGATTCAAACAACTGACAATTTAAACTTAAGTTTAGAGCCTAAAGTTGAGCTAATTATGCTAGAGGAGGTATTTTTATAAATAAATAAAAAGTTAATTCAAAGCTATTGCTTCAATGATGCTGGAATTTAGTTTATCCAGAGTTGTATTAGTCTCACAAGTATCCATTGCTTCTGAGCCCATTTTGATATAGTTACTAAATTAATGGGCAGATACTTGACCAATACTTACAAAAGTAAAAAGGGACCTAAGTTAAAGCATCCTCTATTTTTATAATAGAATCATCCAAATTGGTCCAGTATTTTCAGAGTTATGCATTAACAAACATAGAAAAAAGAAAAACCATACATACAGGTCAAATTGATAACCTTTTCCTTTTTCAAAGTCAGTTAAAAGGAAGATAAATCCCTCAAAAAGCGAAGCTGCCAATGCTCATCCAGCCTTGAAAATAGAGAAATTGGAAAAAATTCTGCCCATTTTGGTCAAAAAACAATTTGGAAAAACAATTATGGGCTGAATTTAAGGATTGTAATTAGCAGTTTGGAGTAATAAATTAAAATTAAATCTTCAGAAATTGACACTGATACAGAAACTGATATTTTGAACATCCATCCTATGCCTAAAGTTCTGGCATTAACCCTGACTCCAGATAATCCTCAACTGGAAAGAGGGCCAATTTTAAATGATGATACATCAAGGCATCCAAGTACTAGAAGAAGTGCAACACCTACACCTAAAACAGGGAGAGATGACTTTAAACCATTGAATTTGCCAAAGTTTGATAGGGATGGAAACGTTCCCTCTTTTCTCAAGCTATTTGAAAAAGCAATGCAGAGAGCATCAGACCATGCAAAAGGATCAGCACTAATAAACGCAATCAATGCCCATAGCTGCAACCTTGTTATGCCCTATTTGGGCAACGATTGGTCCTATATGGATGCAAAAGTGTTGTGATAAACCAACTTAAAGGGCCCAGAAAATTAGTGGCCTAAAAAACTAAGCTTTTTATATTTAATTCAAACATAATGAGACTATCAAGGACTTTGCTGACAGATTTCATGAAACGCAAGCCTTGCTCATGTGAAATACAATATATGAATTTGATGCTAGGATTACAATGGAGCGTGCAGTAATGCCATAACATGACTTGTACCATGTCATGAAACCTTCATCTAATGAAGATATGAAACTCAAGAGCTTACCAATTACTTAAGAAGCTGTGCCCGCAGTTTTAATACTCTTTATTGACCCAACATCAGCAAAAATTTCCAATTTTTGGGCCCAAAAAGCAACACTATGTCTGAACAAGAGAAATATTTCTGAACTATAAACCAAATATTTGAGCAAAAACAGCAGCCAGTGCCAATTACATGCCACAACTGTGGCGAAAGGGGAATTTTGCTAGCTAATGTTACAGACGATTAGAAAAAAGCCTGGGGTCAACGTTGCTATAGAAATCAACAGTGACAGTGAGGTGAGAAAAGAGCAGGTGAAGTAGAGACGGAACGCTTTAACTCCAATGATGTTCACAAACCATTTCACCTGACACTGGCCAGTTCTTTAGGGCCAAAGATGTTGCCAAAGATAGCCTCCACCATATTATGGCTAATGATGTCTTTATGGTTACTACCTGGGACAAAATAAAGGCAACTAAACTCTTGAAATTACCAAAGAAGCCTGAGCAGAGATATCAAAACCTTACGCAAAACAGATTATTGATCAGGGTTTGTACCTCTAACCTGGATGTTCAACCAACCTACCTTTGCTTAACAATGTACCAGTAGCCATTCCCATGAAAACCTTTAATAGATGAATTTATAGATATCTTCTTTAGTCTGAAATAATATCTGAGATTGGGCAGCAATCAAAGTATTTACACAATAGATATCTCTGAAAACTACTCTGAATGTACTTATGTGGACATAGCAGTAAACAAGGTGCGAGTTTGGGACATTGTTCTTAGTAGAGCCCCATCAATATAGTAAGCTCAAAAATGGTTAAAAAGTTGAAAATTACGCCCAATGTTGCCCACTGTAAGGTTTATGGTACAGCTGGAGCTCATACAACTAGTTTGCAGTTGCATACAGTACCCTACCTCTCAGATTTGGATCTATTATAGTGACAGCACCTGTCATAGTGTTGCCAAATACAAACTATGTTATTTAATTGGGACTGATTTCCTGAGAAGATATGGAGTTGTTACCAATCACAATAACGATAATATCACCATTCTTGGCCAGGCTAAACCCACTTTACTATAATAAGGATATGGCATTTGAGAAAAAGAAGCCAGCCTATTTATAAATTTGGCTTAAAGATGGAATAGTTCCAATTTTGTATGCCAAAACACGATCAAAGATAAAAACACTACCCACCTAGTTCAATGATTCAAATAGCATCCCACTTCAGGTAAATCAGCACATTACTATATCATCCAGAGATCAAGTAATTGACCTAACTGGACTGACAATTAATATCCAGGAAGAACTTTACAGTGAAGCATATCAACCATGGTCTAAATCTTGATTTGAGCCAAACATCACCCCTGGTATCATCATTCCTGGCCATGATGAAATTTGCAACCTGTGTGAAAGCCTGCAAAATTGGCCCATCTCCATCAAATGACATTAAACCTTTGCTTTTCTGCATCTGCTCCCTACCTCAGAAACTTATTTATTCCAAAATTTGGATCTTTTGTCAAATTAAGGATTCCGAATAAGGGCCTAATCAGCATTGTATATAATGTTGTTCCTATGGCCGATTTAAACAACCTGACCAACTCTGAAAAAAGCCAAGCTCAAGAGTTATTTTCTAAATATTGGGAATATTTGCACAAGATACTTTTGACTTGGGATGTGCTGAGGGTTTCATCCACAATATTGATACTGGAGAGATCATAAACCAAATTGATTACGCCCAATTAGATGCTAACATTATCAGAAGAAGCTTTTCCAAGGAGGTTAAGGAACTCCTCAATTGCGACATGTTAGTGCCTTAAAAAAGTCCCTGGGCTGCACTAATTTTAATAGTTAAGAAAAAGGATGGAAGCAATTAAGTAGTCATCAATTACCAGAAGTTAAATAACATCATGAAGAAGGACTTGTTCCTCTGTTGCAAATTGACAATGCCTTGGACAGGCTAGTGTGAGCGAAGTTTTTCTCAGCAATGGACCTTATCAGCGGGTATTAGAACAATGATCAGCCCAAAGAGGAGCGCAAGAAATGTTCTTCATAACACAAGAGGGCCTATTTAGCTGACAAGGATGCCTCAAGAGCTCCGCAATGCCCTGGCTACCTTTCAGAAGGCCATGAGCACAATCCTGGGAGATTTGAAGTTGTCATGTGTACTAGTGTACCTTGACAATATCAATATTTTCAGCCACACTTTTAATAAACACCTGGAACACTTAGAGGAGGTTTTAGAAGGCTAGCAGCTGCAAACTTAAAAATCAAGCCCAAAAATGTGCCAGTTCTTTAAAGATTAGCTGGAATACCTCAGATTTGAAATTGACAAAGTAAGTCTTTATCCCTAACCCTCTAAGTTGGATGCCATCTCCAAAATGAAATGCCCAAATCCAAGCGTGATTTCAAGTATTCCTAGGCATGATTTGATTTTTTTTTTGCCAATTTATTGCCGACTTTGCACATCTTGGAAAACTACTTTTATATCTAATTAAGTACAAAGTCCCATTTTCTTGCTTTTTATCTTGCCAACATGCATTTAATCAACTCCAATTGGCACTATTGGTCGCGCCTGTTTTTTGATATCTGGATTTTAATTGTGAATTTATTGTCCAGACTGACGCATCCTAATGGAAGTGGGGCCATATTATCTCTGATTGAGGAAGATGGCGAAGAACATCCAGTTGCCTTTTCTGGTCAGACTTAAATGCTCTTAAGAGAAATTACATGGTGACGGAACAAGGATGCTTAACATCATAATGTTTGAAAGAAATTTTGAGTCTAACTGCATGGCACCCATTTCAAGTTGTTACAGATCATGCCTCCCTAAGATAGCTGATCAACTCAAAGGAGTCTGAGGGTCAATTAGCCCGCTGGGCGTTGAAGCTACAAGCTTATGACTACATAATTGAGCACCATTAAGGGGTAAAACATCAAAATGCAAATTGTCTTCTTAACTGCCCACTATTGCAACACTAAGTCTGGCCGCCAATGAGTTGTTTAAGAAAATGATTAGTGGAGAGTACCAAGACGAGCCCAATTCCATCCAAAAATTATAATTGTATTTACAACAAGATACAACTATTAAAACGGGACACTTTACAGGACCATTAAGGTCAAGAAGTACATTTTCTCAAGACCATCAGCCTAAACAGATATCATTTTGGCTTCCCATAAGGTCATAGGACATGGTGGATTTAAAAAGATAAAGGAGTATCTGGAGCATTTCTACTATTGGAAGTCAATGCATTTTGACATCCAAGAAATGTTAGAATGCTGTGTGCAATGTCAGAGCGAGAAATGTTTTGAAAAAGCACATCTTATCGGCTTGTTTTGCCCAAGTTTTCCTGGAACACCATATCCATCAACTTTTTTGGCCCTCTTCCAACAAGAAAATTGATAGCCAAGTACTTAAATGCAGATATTGATTATTTGACTAAATGGGTTGACGCCAAGGCTATTCAGGAAGCAATTTCGGCAACAACAGCCATGTTCGTCCTTGAAAACATCCTCCACAAGAATGGATGTCCACAGGTTATTCTTACCAATAGTGATAAAATTTCACCGCTAATGTCCTTGCCAAACTTAACCAATTAATGGGAGTACAAGGCGTGCTTTTTGCCCTATCATCCCAAAACTGATGGTGCAGTTGAGCATTCAAATGGGACGTTGGTGATCATTATCAGAAAATTAAATTCAGCCAAACCATCTGAATGGAGTACTTAATTGAGTTTGGCAGTTTTTACTACAATGTCTCCTACCATTAATCTACCAGGATGTCCCCACTTCAAATATTATATGGAAGACATCCAGCCCTACCATTGCTACTATATTTGGTCCTAGAAGATCCCAGAAAGAACAGTTATCCTCAATATGACAAGAAGCTTGTGGATACCCTATCAAACTGCAAGCTTGAGCCTTTACAACAGTTTTTGCCATGAAAAAAGCCTGACATGTAAGGATTTAAAAAATTTCTACAAATTGACTGAATTTGTAGTAAATGATGAAGTCTAATTTTTCAATACAAATGGATTGGGTTAATTGCAAAAGTTAGATTGCATCTGGATGGACCATTCAAAATAATTGAGAAGACATCCCAGTTCATATACACAATCAAGGATATTAAGACATGCTATATATACAACTTAGTCCATGCAACGTTTCTAAGAAGGTCAATATACTGGCTGACTTAAAAATATATATTATAAGAGCATTGTAAAAATGGGAAAAAATAAAGAAATAAAAAAAGTTTGAACTAAAAAAATTTAAAATAAAAAAAAGAAAAAATATGCTCTAATTAATACTATAATTCAAACTTGAGGAGGGGAGGTAATCTGACACTTAATCTATTTGCAACTAGGGCCAAAGTTAGGGCTATGCATCTGGCTACTTCTATTAGCAATTTGTGCCAAAATTAAAATAGTGACAACAATCAATAAAGGCCAATCAGGAATCTTAGGGCTTATGTTTGATTCAAGTGGGGGAAATGTCAGATTCTGGTGGTTGACCTGAAAATAAACCCTCTGATAACCAACAAATCAGGCCAACTATCCTCTCAAAGCTTGGGCCAATTGACCGAATTCTCAACTAAAGCCAATAACTATTAATACGATTTGGGATGAATTTATCAACGTCAATTTAACTCAATTATTTATCAACAGCTCAGGCCTAATCCTTACATAATTCACGCTGATTATACATACAACAAATTTGACATTTGATCTAATTAATCAGGAGCAATATCAACCATTTATTTAAGAAATATCCAGGGATCAATCCTGAAAATAAATTTTAAAAAGTCCAATGGACATATATTATAATAAGATTGGCATCATAATGTCATATTCAATTTCACACCCTATGGCAAATTTTGTAATCCAATCATCATAAATAGCATGATAGAACTTGCACATGAACCTCCTGAATGGGAGTACCTAGTGCTATTGAGAGAAGCCTGCCAACATCCCAATTAGGGATATATCAATTAATTGCTTTTGACATCAAATTTCCCAGAAGTTATATTTTATCAACTTTATGGCAAAACGAAAATTGGGCTGGTCCTAGAACAATTTTGCTCAATTGTATTGCAATTTTTATCCATGAATTCTTCCCAAATATGAAAGTATTTTGCCACCAATAGTCCTAGCAATAGGTCATAAAAGTATCAGTTCAAGGGCTGAACTGAAGTGGAAATAATTATCTGTGGAAATTTTGTTCTTTATATGTGGCTAGGAGATGTCCTAGAGGTTTAGTTACAGGTGCCTGGCCTGATGAAAAATTATCCAATAATATCTTTTAATAAAGATATATGTTATTAATTCTCTTTATTTGGGTCTTTATCAGAGTCTTTTATTGAAGAGTGTTGACAAGCTGTCACCTCAAAATTCTCAGCTTGTATCTTTGCCTGCCTCAGTAGAAGTTCCTAATTTTATAGGGAAAATCAAGCTTAAGATCGACCAGAAAAGTCATATTTATTCAAACAAACCTAGTGAGCTTCCAAACGGTCAAAATATTATAAAACACTGCTAATTTTAATGATCTTTCAGCTAAACTTCTTCCTAATTAGATTTCCAGGATTTATTTTATCAAGCGAGTGATCTTTGGAATTTAAAGATAACTGTAAGGCGTCATAAAACTGTTGCTGTACTAGCTCCCATTAAAAATACATTTTTTGTAACAAAGAACTAAGGGTTTGGCAAGCTTAATAAAATGGTGATGAACTGGTGGTAGAACCTACTATTCTTAAAAACTTGGATATATCTCAAACTATGAGGCGAGGACACTTAGTGCATAGCTATGACCTTATCCAGGAGTGGCAAGATCCCTTCTATGGTCACTTTATGCCTTTAAAATTTAAATAATATTATTGGAAAAAGTAAAATTAGATGACTTTTATTTTAAAAAGGTTATTTTTGATTGCTCAAGAGCCTGTTTTAGATAGTCAATGTGAGTATTATGTTTTTAAGAAAAGTTGATATCATCTAAATAATCTCACAAGACATCCTCAAGTCGTTAAGTAAGTTATGTATGGCTTGTTGGAAGGTAGAAGGGGAGTTACATAGACCCTTTGGGATTTTTGAGGATTTGAACAATCCTTCTTTGGCTATCAGGGCACACTTAGCCTGGTCTTTGTTAGCCAAGTCTATATTCTATCAGCCACTGACCAAACTCATTGCAGAAAAGGATTGTGAGCCCTCTAATATCCCAAGAGAGTCATCAATCCTTGGTAATGGATAAATAAAATTTTTTTGGTGATTAAAATTAATTTGAATTAATTCTATACCACCCTGAGGGTCCCATATTTCTTTTTTACCAGGGGCAGAGGTAAGGACCACAGACTTTGTGAGGTCACTAATAGACCAGAGTCAAGGAGCTGCTTTAGTTCTCCCTCTAACTGCGCATCTTCCATTTTGGGCTTCAAATAATATCAATTTGTGCAGGTAAAGCGTCTCTAGTATTTACTTGATAGATCTTTTCACTAGTCTCTACAAAGTCTTAAGGTCCAGAAAGTAAGATGTCATAAAGTCTATACATCAGACTTTTAGCCATCTCTTGTTGGTTATTGGTAAGGTCAGTTTTTTGTTATGTTCAAGAGTGAATATAATATGAGGATCATTCAATCCAATATTTCATTAAGTGCCAAACTTTTGGGCACTAGTCACCTGAACAATGGATAATAAAACATAAGCTATAAATTCTTTCTTCCTGATATCACGCTGCTGTGTGTTTAAATTTAATAGTAGTAAAAAATAGTTCCCAACTAAGCTAGATCTAGTACACTGGGGCATAGAAAACATTTTTTTGACGGTGGGTATTCTCTACTCCCTAGACTTCCAATTTAATCCCAGAGAAAATTTAAGTAAATCCTAGTTATAGTGATGACTTGTGATTAATCAGGTATATCCATTTAGGTAAGGTCATGTATAAGCATCCCTTCCTTTGCATTGCCATTTAGGATGCAAACTTACTTGGGGTCCTACAAAGTGTTACTTAATCTGGTGACTTGATTGTTCATCCACCAGGAGGAATACCATTTTTGGGTCTATCCTTTTTATTAATAAAGTTTTAAAAGTTAAGCATAATGTGATAACTCAATAGAGACAATAGAATTGAAACAAAAATAATTCTAGAATGTTCATGATAGAACTAAGTCCCTAATAAATTATTACTTTATACTTCTAGGACCACAAATGGGCCAATAGAGGCAGTTTCCACAGTTTGATATGGGTATGTCTGAATAAGCACCAAGAAACTTAGTGGCGCAGGACCAGCTGTCCCATACTCAAGTTACGCTTGAGGTACAGCGCAACTTTAATATAATTTACTAGCTTGAAAGAGATGACAATAATGGAAAGAGTGTTGTCAAGTATTATGTGGACATTTTACTTTAATACTTAACTTCCACCTTAGTGACAGAGTCTTCAAATCATAACTGCAGTTTCAAAATTGAAGCTGAAGGGGTATATAAAAACAAAAGTAGTCCAAATTACAGTCTTTATTTTTAAGCTATCTCATCATAATCATTTTGATGCGAGGGCATCAATTACAGTAACCTTGGAGGAGGATAGTTGAGGATTAGACTGCTTTTCAACATTGAGAATTTACCTTCAATTTGACAGGGCTTTTCCAATTTTGTCTGAAATTCTCTTATAACATCCCTCAGCTACATGTTAACCTCTTACACAATATTTGCAACAAAGTTCTTATTAATCCTTTTTTTCAATAGCATGAACTTAAGAGCATCTTGTAGGTGTATAACTAGTTTTGTTACATTTTGCTTTAATGTGGCTGGAATACTCAACAAGTGCCTCTTTAATGTTCATAATGCCTATAAAATTCTTTTGATGACACTAATATGGAGCTGTAGCTCAACGAAAATCTCAATGGCTGTTATATTAGCGCTTATAGCGTCATATATGAAAAACACAATCACAAGCCATTAGGGTCTGGGCTTTGTAGTAGAACCAATTTGCAAATTTGATATGGGATAACACTTTAAAAAATTCAGTTCTACATAAATGCTTCTCTTTGGAGACAAGGTCTGGCCGCTTCCCTAATTCTTCTACCAAGGTGGTTCAAACCTGAATCAGAGTTTGGCTACTATTAATTAGAAAATTGTGAATTCTTGGACAATGAGACTTAAACAAGTTGGTAGGTGTTTACTTTTTGCATATTAGTGGCTTCTTCAATGGCACTATTATATACATAAAGGAAGGAAGCAATGATACCTTCACTCATGACATAACTTTCTTAATATCAGGTTTAAAGTTAGTGGAGATGGGCGAAGACAAACCGTTGATTTTTGTCTCAACAATTGGGACAAAAATAAAGACTAGTATTATGATATTGTATAAAGGCATTTGATCATTATGGGTTCTCAAATAATATATAGGTCATTTTGCAAGTCATCCCATCAACTCATCAATGCAATGGTAGTTTCCTTCTGGGAAAGCAGTTCTTTAGTCCCTTGTAATTCTGACTTTGGGCTTCTGAAAATACTTACTAGAGATTTGCTCAGCTTTAATAGTTCTAAACTGATGGGCGAGTTAAACAACTTGCTCATTAATCTAGCCAATCCAGTTGATATATAATCAATAAGAGATGAAAAATTTAAAGCCTCTAAAATAAAGCTTTTTTTATTTAACCAAGGTAAGCTGACCAGGGGATAGACATTACCAAACTAAAACTAAAATCATAATAAAAAAATGCCCAAAATGGACGGATCAATTGAATCATATCTAAAAAATATCTAACCTGGTGGGTAGAGAATACTGCCATCCCTCCATGGTGGATGGGGAGGGGGATCGGGGGGCTCATCTTTGGCTGCATCCATCTCATCCCAGAGCAGGGTGCATGTTAAGGCAGATAGTAAGAGTGTGGGGGCATTGGCTGTATGGAGTTTGATATCCTTGATGACTGGAACTTCTGAATAGTTGTCAGCCATCATAATGCCAACGATGTATTTTCCCAAAGCGTCTTCAGCTTTGAGGCGGGCATCCGGGAATTTAATGAACGTGGCAATGTTGGTTCAGGTTATTTTTGCTTTTGGATTCCGTGCTACTGTTACCACGTTCTAGATGGCTTCAGTGACGTTTTTGTGTAAAGTTTTCATGTTGATCTTACTTTGTGCAGTAAGATTTTAGGGGATAATGGGAGGTGGAATTCCTCCTGCAAGTGCAGCCACAGACTTGGTGGCAGCTTTGCAGAGTGGACGGCAATCTGGTGTGGCAGCTGCTTCTACTGAAAGCTGGTGGTCACCGTAGAGCAGTTTGGCATTAGGTTGTGGGACATATTTCTGAGGCGGGAATTTTGCATCCCATTCTGCATTACAGAGCCGCTCAACTTGCAGCGTCAGTTCTTCAACAATGCTACCTGATTCATTAATCTCATCCAATCATTCCCATGGGTTTTGGTTGAATTGGATTGGGGAATCAGCGTATAGTTGAGGTTTGTTTGATTTGTTTGTGGACACATAGGATCAAACTGGGATCCAATCCAATGTTTGATTGGAGGGATTATTTATGGCATTTGGGTGAGGAGGAGGTTGATTGTTGGCTGCAGGTGAAGCTGCAGCAACAAGCTTTGAGGGTGGAGGAGGTAGGATTGTGCCCCATACCTGAAATTGTACATGGTGGGCATTAGATTGGAGGTCAGCAGATGAGTCATCTGATCCATCTGACATGGTTGAGTATGGGCATTTGCATTTTGAGTGGTCTAACTCAAAACATGATAGGCAGATCATCTGCCCATCCTTGACGTGGACCCAAAATGGATGGTTAGGCGCTGAGGGAATAACAGTGCGCGGTGTAATTGCTGCCACAATATTACTGAATTAAGGGCTTATCGTGGCATATGCCTGAGGCCCAGAGAGTCAAGTGGCCCCATTTGGGACCATAAATTGTAGGATGGGGTTGGAGCCATAGGCTGCTAAACCAGCTATCAGCTCCTGGTGGAGCACTTCAGGTGGGAGGTGGGTGGGCAGGCCAGCAAACTGGACCACCAAAGTGGTGTCCTCTGGGAGCCAAGTCCAAGTTGTGGGGATAGGGGTGCCCTGGAATACCAGAGGCACAGTTGCTGCAGTGGCAGCGTCAGCTTCGCAGGTGAAGCTAAGGTTGAAGTACCCCTTGTAGGGGCAGAAATCAATAAATCCAGCGGGTATCATCACCACCTGTGCCATTTCAATAATGGCTTGGTTGTCATAGGGGAAGAGTTTCCCATATTTGACCCTAAGGCCAAAACGCATGTTACTCTGGGGGAGCACTAGGGGGCAGCGTGGTACCGCTTGGGTACAAGCAAGGTGGGCGTCCAGGTCCTTAGGCGGAACAAATTGGCCCATGGGTTTGGAATGACTGGGTGAACCAGTCCTAGCGCGTTTTCCTGCTGGATGGAAAATGGCGGGGGAGTTTCGCCACTGCCCCACGCTGGAGCAGCTGGTGGAGAATCTGATGACATTAGAGCAAAACTACTACAGGCGAACATGATTTGCCTTTTTAAATTTGTGTAATTTGGCTCATAAAGTTATGCCAAGCGGAAAGAGAGTCTTAATTTTAACTAAAATAATATAATGATTCTTGAAGAGAAGGGGAGCAATGATGTTTTAATTTATAAATTACAGCAGTAACCCTCTAAAATAAGGCTTTAATGGGTTAATTAGGATTGAGGAGTTAACCAGAAAGGTCAACTACACAACTCCTTGTACATCAGTATTTGAGTCTATATTTGTGCAAACTGTTAAGTTATCCAATTATAAATGAGGGGTCACATCCTCTGTTTCTGACATGGTAGGACCACGGGGCCTGGATGGCCCAGAGAAACCCAGGGAGCCTAGGAGGTCTGGGAGGGCTGGGATGCTCAGATAGCCCATTATCACCTTGAAACACCTAAGGACCAGTTAATCTGTGGGGACTCATGGGTCTCGCATTCTCCTGATGAACCATGAATACCAGTAGGCCCTCAGGGCCCAAGATGCTATTTATATCTAGGAGATGCTTTAGGTCCATTAAGACCATGAAAATCAAGTAATTCTTGTCAAAAGACTTCATAAAATTTTATAAAACACCATCATAATTCAGCGTAAATGTCATAAATGCAATCCAAATGTGATGTGATAGATTATTTTTTGAATGAGATTTAGACATGGCAAGATTTGGTTGATTAGTAAATTGGTTTTGCAGGTAAGCAATAGCCCATCATCTAACTGAGCCATTTGGTAAAAGAATTCAGTAATCAACCAACAATTTTGAGTATTGCACTTTTGATTCTCAAAAATAAAAAAGAAAGTGGATTAAATAAAAGCAAAAGTTTACATATAAAGTGACTAGATTATTCTTAGTTGTTCTTTTAATTCTCAATGGTGTAATACTAAATTTTGAATATCATAATAAAAGATGGGTGCACAATATGTTTGATGTATTGATCAACCCTAGTGAAAACTTTGGGATAGTGGTAGATTAAAGAACTTACATATCTCTCTCAGAATAGATGGAACAGCAGAAGCCTAATCTGGTTAATAGTCCTTCTAGCAAAAAAATACAATAAAGTAGTTTCTAAACAATTGGTCCTAAATTGGTGATTCTTAGCTAGTATACACTTTAATACAAAGGGTAGCTCACCTCTAACTTCAACAATAAACTTGAGTGCAGCTGGATTAGGGACAAAAATTTATAAGTGAGAATTGCTAATACATTGGGTAATGATATAAAATCAATTATCTAGAGAGTTTTTTATCATTTTTTATACAAATTCTTTAATGAATTTACTGTTTCTCAGCAACTCAGAAGTCTTAGAAGGGAGCACTTATTTATAAAGGCACTGCAACTTAGACAGGGTCAAAAGGGGAATAAGGATTTGAAGCTGCTTAAAGCTGGAAGGCTAATTTATAACAAAAATTATTTAGCTAAAGGACAGAACTAATGTGATGGCTAAGATTTTCTTAGTGACCTATAAAACTTACTTAGAAAAAGAAACTTTATTTAATGGTTTAAGAGTAATACTTGTTCTAAATAAGAGTTCATTATATTAAAAATTCTGGGGGCTCAGTAAACCTGAAGCCCCTCATGTACTAATAATCAGATTTATTATATCCCTAGGGTGTAGTGGAGAACATATGCCTTACTTCTGCCAATTTTATAGTCTTCCAGAGATTTCAAGAAAATCCCCTTTACTTTTTTTCTCCTTGTGACATAGGCGAGAATTTCTCCTGATCTTTCGTCTTTAGAGATATCATTTTGGTTGATTTGCCATTGTCTAACAATGAGTCAGATGGGATAAGTAATATGACTTTGACTTTACTATTTTTCCCCATTTGACGTACACATCCTGACAGGGACCCTGTGATATAGGGGAGCGCCTTCATCCTCCTCAATAAGAATCTTTTCTCCTCCAATAGGATAATCAAACAGCAGCTTTTTCAGTTATGTAATATGGTTTGTTGTGTCTTCAGTGTACAAGGACTTCCAGTTTGAGTCATTGGTACTTGGGATGTAGTTTCACTCAGATTGTCAATTAGTTTTAAATTATTCATTTCTTTAGCCATTCCTAAACTTCCTTAAAAAGTAATTTCCATTTATAGGCATCAAATCATTTAGTAGCATAGTTGTATTGTTTTATTGATACTTAACTCTGGAAGAGGGAGTTTGACTTGCTCACTATTTTGACCATTAAAAGGGTGGTTTTTTCACTTGCCATTAAGAATTTTGATAGTGCTTTCTTCAAAATCCTTTTATAGGGGGACACATGATAAAGAATTACCATGAAACCTATTTGCCACGTTACCCTGAGCAACATATGCAATGGAATAACCAGGACCTTCTTTTTATAGGGCACAATTTGGGATCAACAGGAAATATCAATTTTGTTAGTTTGTCCACCAGGGTTACAAAGATAAAATAAAATAAGATCTCCAATCTAAAGTTAGTAAGGGCCAGTACATGAGTATTTAGTATCTCCTTTGTAAAAATATTAATAATTCCTTTCTTAGCAAATTTTAATCTAATTGTCTTAATAGGATATCACCTTCATGGTAACTTAGCAGCTTTGGGAGCAGAAGAATACAAAAGGGACTTTTATTCCCATAACAATCACATTAGTTACTAAGATCTAAATTAAACAGCAAATTTGATAATCACACAGGAGAGATGGGCGATATCAACAAAACAAATCTAAATTAGGCGAAAGTTATATTTGGAAATGCGCATAACGGTGCACCAAAGGGCAAGAAACGCCCTGGGGGGACCAGGAACCAATGTCGCCAAGAAACCACAAATTTAGATACCATATGGGTTTGTGGAGTTCACTACTAAACAAAACCTATACTTAGAAATCCAATATTATCAACCCCTATCACAGGTAGAGCATGGGCTTTGACTCTACCAAGGGGTTGATTCTCCAACTCTGTGGGAGAAAGTGGGTGAGGTAAAGGCCTCCATTTTTCCAATGCAGTGTACATTACTACCCATACAATCCACCGCAGCTGGATTGACATGGGTTTCAAAACCAAAGAATATGCAGACGCCGCTGCAAAAGTCTGCGTCAAAATTGCCCTCCCAGAGGGCAAACAAATTTTGTGCACTGAACATACCAAATGAAACAAAGCAATTACTTTGCTCATTTCCTTCAGCTCACTACCAACTAACCTTCCCTGTCAAGTAATTGAGGAAGAGCTCTGAGCTGGACTTGCCAGCTATGGAAAGATCAAAAATTCAGACTACAGCAGTTTCACCTGATGACAAACCTGTGCACAGATAAGGCAATAGCCATGATCAACCTGCTCCCCAAGGTGGCCATGGGCCTCACAAAAATCCCGCGCACAGTAGTGTTTCACCTCCCAGATGGGGGCATGTCAAAAGTATTTCACGTCACACCGGAAAGCGCACCACCAATCTGCAATCATTGAAGCACATTGGGGCACAAGGTGCACGCATGCCCCATGAAGGAGGGCATAATGGCCTCAGACTTTTGTGACAACACCAGGGATATGGATAGCAAAGACTCTACTAAAATAATTGACACTAACCCCACCTTCTTTTGGGGAGAGGATGGTCAATACATTCTCATAGACCCATTTTCACCCAAAGTCGCAAAATGGCACTAAAGGCCCACAAATGGGAAGCGGCCATGGCTGCATCACTCGCGGTATCATATATCACCCCCAGCCGAATTCAGGAGGACATAGAGGAAATTAACTTAGCCAACCAATCAGAGCAGAATACCCAAGATGAAAAATTTCTCAACCTTTGACTGAATCACCATGTGGTATCAATAAAGCAAATTTTGATGGACAATTCAGCTCCACTATTGATAAAAATTGTGGGACCACATCTACAAATTTGAACCCCGCAACTACAGAAAGCAACCAGCACACCAAACCAGACCACAATGAGTCATGAGTGAAAGAGAAAGACTTAAACTCATTCAATGGCAAGACCCACAAGAAATTGAAAGGTGTAAGGGATCAAACAATTGCACTTTTGGGACAGGCCCAATTACATAGAGCATGTACCGGAAACAATGTGATGTGATAGGACTGGATGGCCCTCCAAACTGCTCCTGAGGCACCGCGGGCACCTCAGTGTCAATAGGGATGTTAAACATTGTGGGAGCCAGGGCTCAATCGTCCTAAGCCAAAAAGCTGGACTTCCTGCTAAAATCCCCTGTAGATATCTTTGCCATCCAAGAATCCCACTGTCTACAAGGGGAAGAGGAATCCTTGTCAGCCAGGATATCGCTATCCCAATTGGTATAGACGTCCCACTGTGGGGTGGTCAACCATAATCACAAAAAACTAAAAATCACTGACATGTTTTTATATCACATGGTCACATCCTGGTGCAACGATCACATGCCAGGATGACACAATTCCAATAGCATGCATATATGCACCGTGTACCACAGCCAAGAGGAAACAATTTCTCAAGACCATCCCAACATTTGCCCTATCACCAGACATCATTGTACTGGGCGACTTCAACTGCTGGGATAATCCCAACATGGACTGATGGCCTAACCCCAGGGGATACCCCCCAGGGCACATTGAATTCCATGCAATGAAGGCATCCCTTGGCTTATATGATACCCTACCCCATGATACCACTTCTCCCCCACATATCTTTCCTCAACATACGTGAGGGAACGCTCATCTCAATGAACCTCATTGACTTAATCCTCACCCCTAAAACACACCGCTTGACTACTCCAACTTCTTGACCAAAAAGATAAACTTCTCTGACCACCAACTCGTTTTGGTGCAGCTTTTGCCAACCCAAAATCCCACACAGGCGTCAAACTGGAGGAATTCGCACCCAGAAAATATAAAATTTCCCAAAATATCCAACTGGGTCAAAAATGAGGCCACATATCCCAAATTCATAACTCCATTTGTATTGTACCCTATCGCAACCTGGGCATATCAAAGTTGAATTGATAAGTAAAACTTGCTATCTCGCCTCACATAAGTAAACCGCTGACACAGCCACAATCAGGCGCACCTTGGTGGAACTGGACCACCTCAAGCTCAATACCCCGAAGTCTGGCTACAGCCCCAGCTGGGGGCATAAATGATCGTAATATCCGCCCGCCTAAACTCTCTCACATTTGAATAATAGCACATAATCAAAGTTTTAAGAAAAGGTAGCTCATAAAAGAAGGCGAAACCTGCTCAACATACTTCTTCTTCCAATTTAACTCCCACGGCAACCAACCTGCATGAACACATGTCCACAAAGGTGACGGCACCATGGAAACCAACCCAGCTGAGGTCAAGGCAGAAGTACACTGCTACTACACCAAACTATACCATGATACCCCAACTGACCCCCCAAAAATTAAAAGTTTTATACACACCACCAGAATACAAAGCACACCGCTGGACTATAATTTCCTAAATCTAATCACACAGGAGGATCTCTAAGACACAGTCCGCTGTGCACCACGTAGGAAACGCCTAGGGCCTGATGGAATACCCTACAAATTCTATAAAAATAACTTCAAGCGAATCTCCCCTCTCCTCTTGGCATCGATGAACCAGTGCCTTCTGGAGACACGCCTCCTACCTGGTAGCCAAGACTCCTATGTCATAATCCTGTTTAAAAAGGGCGACAAACTGGACCTGGCCAACTGGCGCCCAATTGCACCCTCTAACACTAATACAAAACTATTAAAAAAATTTCAGTCACCATATTAGGCAATAACCTCCAAATCCTGTTGCCCAATCAGTTTGGGTTTATACCAGGGAGTTCAATCTGGACAAATATACACTACTTTGCCAACATATGCCAGTCCAAAGCAACTGGATTCCTAGTATTCTAGACCTGGAGAAGGCATATGACCGCGTTAGTTGGCCGTATCTGAAGGAATACCTAAGAGCTTACAAGCTCCCACCCAGATCCTAAAAGGGCAATACTTCTTACAGATTCCGCATCCATGGCTGTATGTGGCCCTGGCTTTCTGATCAGCAAGATCACACCATGCAGAGGGCTCAAACAAGGGGAACACCTCAGCCCACTGCTGTATAACTTCAATATTGATCCACTCCTTCACATCGCTGACTCACGCCTCATGGGCATAACTACACAAGACCAACCAACAGTTAAGATAATAGCCTTTGCGGATGACTGCATGACAGGTATAGCTAACAATTCTGATGACTGGTAGCTGGAATGCACCCTGGAGGAGTATTCCATTGTGCGCAACGTGTCACTCAACAAAAAGAAAACGGAAATAATCTTCTTATGCAAGTACACCAACAACTGGGACACAACACTTAAAACCCACAGTCCCCCACAAAAAACAACCCACTAATCCTACCTTTTGCATTATCTCCCTCAACCAACCCTGTTTGCCACCTTGGGATATGTCTGGAAACAGGGGGTATGCCAAAGAGACAATTGAGAACAACCTACTACAGCGGATGTTTAACCACGCCACCTCCCTTAAGAGAAGATCCCCAGGACTAATGGGGCAAGTAGCGGTTGGCTACTCACTCATCCTCTCAATGATGTGGTCCCCCGCCCACACAATCTCCTTATCACCTACATACATATCATCTTTCTGTGCACTTATCTGGGGATGGCTGTGGCTGGGGTCCCGGACATATGAATGGGTGGAAACACTCTTTGGATCATGCCCAGCGTAGGCATGGGCCTAATAGACTTTAAAGACCACACCAACCGCATATTGGGCACCTGAATAGAGGAAGTCCTATCCCCAGACCTCCCACAACAACACTGGTCAGAAAGCGGAGAGGGCCAAATTGCACAGGCGCTCAAACTATCCAATCCACACAACCGATCCAGCCTGCTCACATACTTTGCAAACCGCCTTAATGCAGTGTGCCCACATGGAACCTCCCTCACTTCAAACGCCTCCTCTGCACCATTCAGCACATAGGATAGACTGTCACTCTCACAGGCACTATTCTGGGAAGGGGAAGACCCAGAGCTTGCTTCACGCTAAGGAACCCAGAGGATTACCCCCAGAGGGACACACATGACATGGCCCCCGGCCATCACACAAATCAACTACCTGAATGCATTGGACATCTCCTGCAACCTCATGACATAGAAGGCAATATGGAGGCTAACACATTATCCGCTCCTCCAGACAAGGGTAAGAGCTAACACCTGGAGTTGCCTCAGAGGAACCTAAAAGACAGCAGATCACTCCAACTCTCTTCATGCAACTTGCACAGTGTGCGGAGGGGATGGCACCCTACATCACCGCCTCAAAGCATGACCCCCATCTAGAGTCATATGGCGGTAAATTGCGCGTCTGTTAAGAACCCACAATAACCAGGAGCTGTCAATCTCCAGAAGCTTCCTTGCACTCCAACTTGAATTCCTGATACCACCCACTATCTGCTTCCTGATAGCCGCCATTGCATTGTGGACAACCCACACCATAGCGCTGGATGCTTTAAAGGGAACCATGCCAACCATTCATGGGACAATCAGCAGATTTCACCTACACTTACCAGAACAATTTCAAGCCTGGCTATACGGATAAATGAGGCTGAAGCAACAAAGTCTCGTTAAATCATGGTTCCCATTCTGGTTCCTGTATATGGACCCCTCTCTTCACACCTGCTCCATGATAAGGGAATCCCCCTCAGAGTAGGACATCCAACCCCCTACACCTGGAGGTACCAGCTGGCAACAGTGGTAGCTCATCTACTCTGAGGTGCCTAAATCTCGCTATACTTCACCTCCCCCTATCCCATTACATATAGTTCATATTGGTATTGTCAGTCCCCTGGTCATCTTGCCTTGGTTAAAATAAAAAAGAATCCAGAAGTGTTGTACACTAATAGTTAATCACGGATCTCTACTATAAAGGGCCTAAAAAGAAGACTTCTTGATCAAAAGGTGGTAGTTTACTTGGTGGGATATAAAGGCAGATGGCAGATATTAATATTATAGCATATTTTAAAGGCTGCATTATTTTATAATTAGATAAAAAGTCACATTCGTTCATTCAAAACCATTAGTGAAGCATTGTAAGGGGAAGTAAGAATATTGGCTGGTATAAAACAGTAAGTCAGTTCTTGCACTATTTGTGACGTGAATTCACCATGTTGTCCTAATGAAGAGCCCTGGGGGATGTCATGATGAGTGAAAATGGAGTAGAAAAAGAATAAGGTCATAGTCTTTTTAGTGACCATAATGAGAGATATAAATTCAACTCACTTGAGTAAGAGTTCAATGTCAAGGAGAATATACTGATGGCCATTGTTGGTACCAAGGGAACTGAAGGCTGGGTTTTCAAAGTATGCTAATGTGGACAATGTAGAGAGTAAAACTAAACCAAGATTCAGATCAGAGGTCCTCTGAACGTATTTGAAACTTGTCTAGAAAGAGGCCAGAGGTTCCCAAAAAGAGTTTGTTATAGTCCCACTAGCTTGGGAAAAGCGGGGGAGCTGGAAAGAGTAGGGATTTCAGGTAGATAATCTTAATGGTGACTTAACCTAGCCAGGTATAGAAGTACCAAGAGAGAAAAAACTTCACAAAGAGTTTAAAAAGGTAAAAGCGTAAAGTTTGTTATTGGTTAATCATTAGCACCTTATTTAGTTCTAGGAAGGTAAGGGATAGTGTAAGGGATATAAAGAACAATCAGAGCATCCATGTTAGAACTGGGAGAAAATTAGGTGATATCCTAAATCTTTTACAGTATAAAGGGAAGTAGGAAACAGATAATAACAATAAGATAAGGCGAATATGGAAATAAGGTGAGATAAACAGAGATAAGGCTTTTTTTCTTAGAAGTGTAACAGGGATGGTATTATCATCCTGGAGTATTGATTAGTGGAACAATTTGTTAGATTTTGGCGGTTTACCTGAAAATAAACCCTTGACAACCAACAGATTGGGCTGATTATCCTCCCAATGCTCGAGCTAGTACTATAATGCTTAAATAAGAATCTTGAGCAACTAAACGGCTTAGGCAAATTAACTAAATGTCAAATTTAATCTAATGATCCTATTGAAAGCTCAGGCTGAATACACTTGCACATTTGGGCCAATTATCACTGCACCAAAACTTGGCAACTAGTCATAACTAATCAGAACTAATATTAAAAATTCAACATCTGACGTCATTTGGGATTGACCTGAAGTAAACGTCTACAAATTATGAACAAATGGACAAAAAACGTAACCCTTTTCCCACCCTAGGGCAAATTTTTTTGTTGATCCTTGTAATCAAAACAATAGCACTTGCACATGGACCACCCAAATGGGAGTACCTAGTGCTATTGAGAGGTCCAGTTAAAATCCCAATTAGGGAGTCAATTCCATCAGCTGTGCAATAAAAACATTAATTATGCTGGTCCTAAAATAATTTCCATCTATGGCGAATTTTGTATGTCAATCTGCATAATTGGCACAATAGCACTTGCACATGGACTGCTCAAATGGGAATACCTAGTGCTATTGAGAGAGGCCTGCCGACGTCCCAATTAAGGGTATGTCATTTCTTTAAATTGATGACAAAATTTCCCAGAATTTGTATTTCATCACCAGTATGATGAAACTCATTTTGAAATGACCCTAGGAATTTTTGCATGCTCATTGTTGCAATCTCGTCCATAAATTCTCCCAAATATGAAAGTATTTTGCCACTAATAAACCTAGCAATAGGTCTCATTAATATCAGTTCAAGGGCCAAACTGAGGTGGAAAATAATCTGTTGAGATTGGTGCTCAAATGTGACCAGGAGATGCCCTAGAGATATAAATACCATCGCCTGGCCTAATGAATAATTATCAGATGATTTAATCTTAATAAAGATTTATTTTATTTAAACTTTTTCTGGTTTTTGATCTCAATCTTTTTTGGAGATTATCAACAACTTGGATTCTTAGAATCCACAGCTTGTAACTGTACATGCCTCAGTTGTAATTCTTAATTACAAAGGAAAAATGAGCCCAATATTGACCAGAAGAGTTAGGATTAATTGAACACGCCAAGTGAGTTTCCAAACAGTCTAATTACCATAAGCCACCAGCAAAATTGAGGATCATTTGGCTGAACTTCAGCCTGATTAAGCATGCAGGATCTTAATTATCAAGCGAGAAATCCTCAGAATATAACAACTGGTGCTCACTCAAAATCGGTGACAATCTCTAAAATGAACCAACATAACCAGTTTCTGGCAGATTTGGCCAGACGAAATTGTGACAACAAGATGGAAACTAGCTCTGATGTGGGTACCTCCTACTCCATGGATCTTATCACCGTGGGGGAGCCCATGTGGATACAACACGCCTGATTGACATTACATCTAAAAGCACAGAACGACTCACCATATATGCCACTTTGGGCTGAGAAAATTACCTGGACTTTAATTCAAAGCACAATGACTTTAAAAATTATTTTCAGTCCGAGCTGAATATTGTAAACAAAAACATTGAAGACCAAATCTGCCTTAACAATGTTATCATAATAGCCAATTTGCATAACTTGACCAACATGGAGAAGACAACACATGTTAACAGAGATGTTAGGGCCAATTGTATATACAACTGTGGTTACTTAAAGTTTATAAAAATGTTCAAGAGCTTGGGCTTAATAAAAAACATATAAGATATTAGCATTGCAATACAAAATAAAGTATAGTAAAAAATAAGAAAAGAAAAAATAAAATTAAAAAGAAAAAGTATCAAAACCAAGATAAAAAATATTATACCCTAATTAATACTTTAGTTCACACTTGAGGATGGAGTGAGGATCCAACCCCAGACTCATTGGTAGTTTGGGCTGAAATTAATAAATAGAGGATTTAAATTCAGATTCATTTCCAGTTTAGGAAGAAATTAACAAATGATGAAGATCAATGAAGGCTAATTGGGAATCTTAGGGCTTATGTTTGAGTCAAGTGGGGGAAATGTTAGATTCTGGTGGTTGACAAAAAAATAAACCCTTTAACAGCCAACAGATTGGGCCAATTATCCTCCTGATGCTCAAGCTAATACTCTAATTATCAACTTAAAGCCTATTGCAACTACACAGCTCAGGAAATTAACTCAACATCAATTTAATCTGATTTTCCTATTGAAAGCTCAGGCTGAATAAACTCACACATTTGGGCCAATTATTGCTGCACCAAAAGTTGGCAACTAGCCCTAGATAAATTAGAACTAATATCAAATATTCAACATGAGAAATCATTTGGGAGTCACCGCCATTTTTGTCCTAAAAACGGTTTTCCTATTTATAAAAATATAAATAAAATGGCAGTTGAAGCTGCTGCAGTTCCTGCCAACACCCTACTCCACCTGCAACTCCATGGGCAAAGGAACCACTGGTTGAGGGTATTCCAATCCCCAATTTCCCTCATGATTTTGAGGAAAAGGCAAATTATGAGATTGAGGAGCTGGCTTTTAGTGTGAGATGCACCTGCATTGATGCAGAAAAAACCTCTCTTTTTGACCCTATTTACCCTGAAACCCACCGGCATATCAAGACATTTACTTGTGTGCCTTCTCTCATCACTTTTGCTGAGCATCAACTTGCTCAATACATTGAGGCGATGGACACCGCTGGCCTCATAAACAAAGAAAACCCACAACTATACCTCCTTATGCCCCATGTCACTTATGCTCCCACCCCAATGCTGTCTGCCATGGTCCAACAGCTAAAGTGGGCGCTGGACAAAAGTTTCCCCAAAGCTTCCTCTCCTTCTGATATGGCTTCCTAGACTGTTAGCTGAGGTGCCATATAAAAAAATTTATTTTTAGTAATCCCTTTGTTTGTCCCATTTGCAAATAAAGATGCATGGCGGCTCCCCTTTTTTAGTTGGGCACCACTAGTGCTAAAAAAGAGAAATCATTTAGATAACCTGAAGGAAACGTCTACAAATCTCATGAACATATAGATAAAAATAGTAATCCTTTTCCTGCCCTAAGGCAAATTTTGTATGTTGATCCTCATAATTGGCATGATAGCACAAGCACATGGACCACCCAAATGGGAGTACCTCAGTGCTATTGAGAGGGCCAGTTGACATCCCAAATAGGGAGTCATTTCTGTCAGCTGTGTGACAAAAACATAAATTGAGCTGGTCCTAAAATAATTTCCGTCTATGGCGAATTTTGTATGTCAATCTGCATAATTGACATTATAGCACTTGCACATGTACTGCCAAATGGGAGTACCTAGTGCTATCAAGAGAGGCCTGCTGATGTCCCAATTAAGGGTATGTCATTTATTTAAATTGATGACAAAATTTCCCAGAATTTGTATTTCATCACCAGTATGATGAAACTCATTTTGAAATGACCCTAGGAATTTTTGCATGCTCATTGTTGCAATTTCGTCCCTAAATTCTCCCAAATATGAAAGTATTTTGCCACTAATAAACCTAGCAATAGGTCTCATTAATATCAGTTCAAGGGCCAAACTGAGGTGGAAAATAATCTATTGATATTGGTGCTCAAATGTGACCAGGAGATGCCCTAGAGATATAAATACCATCGCCTGGCCTAATGAATAATTATCAGATGATTTAATCTTAATAAAGATTTATTTTATTTAAACTTTTTTCTGGTTTTTGATCTCAATCTTTTTTGGAGATTATCAACAACTTGGATTCTTGGAATCCACAGCTTGTAACTGTACATGCCTCAGTTGTAGTTCCCAATTACAAAGGAAAAATGAGCCCAATATTGACCAGAAGAGTTAGGATTAATTGAACACGCCAAGTGAGTTTCCAAACAGTCTAATTACCATAAGCCACCAGCAAAATTGAGGATCATTTGGCTGAACTTCAGCCTGATTAAGCATGCAGGATCTTAATTATCAATTGAGAAATCATTATTTAACACACTTCAATAGCGATTTTCATAAGTTCATTTATTGGTGAATTTACCAATATTGATTGATCTTGGCAATTTTAAATAACACAAATTTAATATACATTTCAGACCTTAGGCTCAACAAAACAGCATTCAATATAACTAATAGCTTAAATTAAGTCAAGTTTTCCCAAAGTAAATAAGAAATCAGAAAGGGGAGGATACCCAAATGGTAGAGTAGGGACCTCTACCGCTGCCTCCCCAATTTTGATTCTGGTACTGGAACTTTAGGTAGGGGACAATTATGACTGTGTTGGCGTTGCGCACCAATGCCCCAAGCCAAGATAGCAAATAGCAAAGGCGGTCCATGGAGTTCCTGGCCTATCATACACCGTGCATAGAGGTTTTCTGGATTTTATCCTCCTTTCTCATTCATTCAAATTCCCCTCAATCAGTGCGGTATCATCCCCAGGTTGGCCCACCTTCAATAAAAAATAAGAAATCAGAAGTTAAAGGTTTAGGCTTCAACAAATCTTTCAGGTAGCCTAACAATGCCCCAAGCCTTAACTGAGGTGACAATTATAGTTTCCAGGTTGTATAATTATAAAACCTCGAGTTTTGGATAAACCTTGGCCTAGTGAACATGAAGAGAAATGTATAGGCATTTGTTGGTGTAGCAATTAACTCATATTTAAATTATTTGACTGGAAATTTACTTTTGAATAGGTAGGGATCCCAGAGTTTGGCTAACTCACCCAGCTTAGGAATGACAATCTTAGTTTTGGCGTTAGGATAGATAGCTGAGTGTGAGGAAAAAGGTAATAATTTCAGTCTTAGATTAAAAATAGAGTTTGCCATTGCTATTCTCAAAATGTTACACATTCTTGTTAAGAAAGTCAAAAGAATCAACTTGAGAGTTAAGGTAGATAAGGGACATAGGAACATAGGCAGCGTTTTAACATTTCTAGAAGATGGAAGAAGTGAAGTAGAGAGATGATAGAGTGAAAACAATAGAAAAGATGCATAACAAAGCCATATGATTACTTCAACTGACCCTGCAGTTGAGCCCAAAAGCTGCTTCAGGGATGGAGGAAGCGATCTTTCAGAAGGAGAAACCTCACCATTCTCTTCAAGGACTTTAAGGTTGAATTTCAGTTGAATAAAGGCTGGGTAGTTGAGTGAACAATTATCCTATTATAGTAGAGATTGAGGAGAAAATCAGAGATTATGGACTGTCTGAGCTTATGTCCATTAATTTAAGGCTATTAGGGAAGTAGAGTCAATAGCAAAATTAATAGATGGAGCTCACGTTAGTGAGAGGGAAGCGTGAGTTTAAAGACAAGGAGATAAATGCAGCTAAAAGTGGTTCAAAAAACTTAGGCAGTAAAAAGGAATAGAGGAATTTTTTGGCAGATAGGCAAAGACAGGAGATTTTGAGTACAGGTTTACATTAATATTTCAAGGTGGTCATATGGTAGCTTATAGAATATCTTATAATGTATAACATAATGTCAGAAAATTTTAATACTCTGATGTATGCTGAAAAACCTAAACTTTTAGTAAAGAGTTTAATTAATTATAAATAAAAGGTTTAAAGAATTAAAGCGGTATAAATGGTTGATTTGGTCTCAAGGGCACTCAGCCTGGCTGGCCTGAGCGAATTGTGAGGACTTTCAATAGCCTCTTAAGAGAAAACAGATTTAACGCCAAAGCATTAGGATAAGCTGGCCCATTCGAGAAGACGTAAGCCTCAGCGTCAGGAATCAAATAGGAAGATGTGTTATTTGGCTTTAGCAGCGTCATTTTTATCTTTAAGAAGCCTTGTCTTGGCCAAAAAAATTAAACTTGAGAATTTCCTATTATATATCATCTTTAGTAACAACATCTGATTCATTGGCTGTTGAACGCCCAAGTTCAAATATTTTTTTAGTTTCTTCAGGCCTAAGGAAGTGTAATGACGTGCTTCCTGAATTTTCATCAAGCTCTGGTAATAGTAATGTTCATCTTCTTCACTAGCTGCTCAATTTCATAAACATTATTTTTAGCCAACTGATCCTTTCTGGAACTCTTGCCTTCAACTAAGCTTAGATCAGGCAGCACGTTCAGCACTATCTTACTTGATAAGTCTGTTCTATAAAAAATAGAGTCAATAGGCCATGCAATCTTACAGGTTTTCCAGATTGATATTTATTTAGGTCATCTATGAGTGCTTCTATAGACTATTGATTTTACAAATTATATCTTTAGAAGATTGAGCTTTTAGACGTTGAGCTCAAAAAGTAAATTCCACATTCTTAAAGGAGTCCAGTAGAGTTTTGACATTTGAGGAAAAGTTAGCTCAAAGCTGAGCACACTAAGCTCTGGTTGCAGCTCAGAAGGGGATCTGTCTTAAGGCACCAGTTGTTAAGACTGAGGGGACTGAATGCTGGCTTTAAAAAGAATGCTGATGAGACAATGGAAAGATTATAACTTACTTAAGTGTTGGTTAAGTGATTCTTAGAATATAGTTTGAATATTGGCTCAAAAGAGGCCAGAGGTTCCCAAAGAGAGAGTTTATTTTAGTTCTGCTAGATTGGGCAAAGTGAGGAGATCTGGAAAGCAGAAGGGACCTCCAATAGATAATTTAAATGAGTATCAACCTATAAAGGTTCAGAGGTCCTAAGAGTGAAATTGAACTGAATAAAGACCTAATTATTTAAAAGCGTAAAGTTTATTGTGTAAATTATTAGCACTTTAAATAGTGCTAGGAAAGTAAGAGATAAAACAAGGAATATAATGAATAATCATAGCAAGCTCTGTTGGAATTGGGAGCAAACTAGATAATATTAAAAATCTCTTACAGGATAAAGGGCAGTAGGAAACAGATAAACTCACTCATAAGATAAGAAAAAATTGTAAATAAAAAGAGAAAAAAACTAAAATAGGATGTGCTCCTTAGAATAACTGGGATGGTAGTATCAGCCTGGAGTATCAATTAGTGATTCACTTTAAGAGCGATTTATCCTGAGTTCATCCGTTGGGTTAAAACCAGTATTGATTGATATTGATCAATGCTAAATAACAAAAAATAATTATAACTTTTTGACTTGTGCCCAAAAGTAAATGAAAAAAATTGATAATAGTAAAGTTAAGTCAAGATTGCCCTAATTAAATAAAAAGTTGGAAGCCCCAAGATGAGGCTTCAACCAAAATATTGTAAAGCCCAACAGACACGAAGACCTATGGGCATTGGGCAACTACTTTACACTGATCATTCTAAAATGCATGGAAGGATCAAATACCTAGTGCCGTTAAATTGATCTTGGACGTGAGAGAATCAGGGAGCCTAGTTCGCTTTATAAATCCTTGCATTTCTTTAGAACCTCCTAAGGCATCAAGCAACTAGGTAGTATAGATAATAAGTCCTCTATCCAACATGAGATCATCCATATAAGTAGTTACATGTTGGCTGCAATGCGCGCTTGATGTTTATAATGCTTTTTAAAGACAGCAAAAATTCAAAAAAAGCTAGTAAGGGAGTCTTTATTAAATTAAGGAAAGGGAAAGAACTATTTATAGACCGGTACTCTCACAAGTGAGAACACTGGTGTATATGGTGTTAGGCTTTAGCGGGCGGATGCACTGTTTTTTGAATACTACAACCCTTCAATATCTTCTCCAATGGTATGATATTCTTGAGTTCATGCATGGGAAAGGGTTGAATCACAAAAAGTCTCAAATTTTGCAATTTGAGGGAATAATGGGGCATGCTATGACTGGCTGCTTCCAAATTTAGTCCTTAAAACTTTTTGAAATTTTGTATAAGACGCATTTCATCCTTGTAATTCCAGCGCTCTATTGATTTTAATATTGCGAAATTAAAACAAGCTATTGTGGAAATTAAAAAGGTGAGCCATTATTAAGATTCAAAAATTTAATGTAAATGACATAATCAAATGACCTGACATGAATTTAATGTAAAAATAATTAGGAAATTAATAAAATTTTGGATAACGGGCTATGGTGTAGGGGAACTTACCTGAATTAAAATCTTTTTATAATGGCGGTGTATCTGAAGGATTTCTATACACAAGAGCCTAATCATCCAACATAAAACCTCTAGGCGGTGTGAGGATGGGAAGTATTATACAAAAGATTGCTGAAGGCACTGAAAAG
This sequence comes from Massospora cicadina, assembly GCA_022478985.1. Classification (NCBI taxonomy): domain Eukaryota; kingdom Fungi; phylum Entomophthoromycota; class Entomophthoromycetes; order Entomophthorales; family Entomophthoraceae; genus Massospora; species Massospora cicadina. The sequence continues at coordinate 214,100 of JAKSZP010013167.1, forward strand.
CCTTACATCACCTTCCCCTCTTTCCCCAACCTTCTGAAAAAGTTGGAATACTAGACTTCACTATATCTGGATAAATCTACTATAGTGGGGCAAAGTGATGGCTCAATGCGGCGCCTTTGTGGAGGAAAATGGTTGTGTAATTTACCATAATCTGCGAAACATGTGACCAACAGTTGTGTTTCACTGTCAGTGGATGGGTGAGGGCAGGTAGGGGGTTTGTTGAGGGTAGAGGGTTAAAATCTCCATTTAATGAAAAAACCCAAAGAAACCAGCACTTCTCATCATGGAGAGCACAAGGAGCAACATGAGTGGAGGGAATAACACAACTTTGGGACATTACTGCACCTTGTTTTTCAATCTTAGAGTAAAAGCTGAAGCAACTGTGGCTAATGTTCCAAAACTGATAGCTAATATCCCCCAAAATATAAACAGCATACTTAGGAAAAAAATTGCAAAAGATGATCATAGGAAATGAATAAAATGCAAGCTAAGTTATTAAACAAATCAAAAACCTGAGAAAGAGTTGTAGCAGACAGGAAGTAAGAAATAGGGAGATTCAAGCTACACTGCAACAGAAAATAAGCATATATCGCCTTTTACTTGACTTCCCCCATTTACCCTTCCCTCCTCACCTTAGTTGTGGCAATCAATATGTGGATGATACACACAGCTGTCCTTGACGCCATTTTGGGCTCTACTCCCACTCTCCTGGAAGCTATGCATAACTTCCATTTGCACCTTATGGACCACTTCTAAGCTTAATTGTTTGACCATTTGCCATCTCACCAATGACAGTTGGTTTCGTCCTGGTACCCTGATTGGTTCCTCACCTTGGACCCTTTCCTTCATATGTGCTCAGTAGTGGCGCAAGCCACTTCTCACAGTGACCCTCTTACTTCCATTGGCATTCCCTCTAGCAACAGGATGTAGCTTTAGCTCCTCTGGGGTGCCTCTCACAAATCTTGGTGCTTGAATGTTGTATATATTGGAAGTGTCTGTCCAATGGTCGGCCTTACCCAAATAAATTCTAGTAAAATAAGCATATAAGCTTATTATATAAGGACCTGAGGGAGCCTAAGTTCTTATTGGTTACCACAGCACAGCTCCTGTAAATCAACTGAGGCACCAAGCAACTATGTAGATAAGGATTAGCAGCCCTCTATCCAACAAGGAGTAAGACATTAAATCTGGTGTATGCTGGCCACAGTGCACTCCAATATGCATGAAATGCTTCTCAAAAATATAATTTTATAAAGCTTAAAAAGGGTAATTTTTAAACAAGAAAAAATGGGATATAAGAGGCAAAATGTCAAGAAAGTGTCTGTAACTCTCTCGTTCCCAGCAAGGCGATGTGGGATGCAAACCCACATTGCTAGGGAACTAGCTGTTAGGAGAAAGGGAAAGAAGACACCTCAAACAGTGCTTGTGCAAAAGGTACCCCAGGCAAGGGTGTAGAGCGCAACATATAGTACCAGGTAAGTGAGGAACATAACAGCTTGAGTGGACCCCAGAGGGGAGTCCATAATCAAGTGTAACTTGGCGTCAGGGGGTTTGGGTGCCTCGATCTGGAGGGGACCTGGGCGGCCCAAGGGAGCACCTGGGATTTTGGTAAATTGTGATAAAAGGTAGTGGCCCACATAGTTGGAGACCTCCCCAAAGAGGTCCGCCACCAAGTTAGCCCAAGGAACCATAAGTAAAACGTAAAATAATGGGTATTTTTATTTAAGAAAGTTGACCAATGAGGAATTTTGGTCACAAAAAACATATTTAAAGTGGGCCAGAGAAATTCAGGTTCTGCAGAAGTGCGCCCAAGCCTTGATGCTACAATAAACAGATGCTTCCATCCATTTTCATAAATATACCAAAAGTGCCTTCACTCGAGTAATTGATTAAAGCCATATTTTACCCAAAACTTAAAATTTCATAACTTGAACGGGATTTGAACCCTTGCTCTCCAATTAATCGAATTGAACCAACTTTGTTTGTAACATAAATTGTTCGTTTCAGTACCTGGGCTGAGATAAGAGGCTGGGCGTTTTGCATCCCATTAGTATCAACCTGGGCATGCTTGGCTTGCACCCAGCGTTGATCTAAGGTGTGTTTCAGGTCAGGAAGAGCCTGAAGTTTCACCTTCTGGGCCTCCTGTCGCCCAGCCTTATCTTTAGCATCAGTTCCCACTATTAAGTCATCCAACCATGACACAAAATAGGCCATTAACATTACAAATGAGATTTTCTCTCTCAATGTGAACACTTTTGCAACATATTCAATTCAAGTCTAGGTAAGTTTGATAATCTCGTCGAGGAGATTAGTGTGCACCCAATGTCAGGTAGCAGTTGGGCGAGCAAAGTTAAGGGCACAAGTGCAGACCCCACATTAACCAAGTTTCATAAGCGCCCCAGCTAAACTGGCAGCATAGATAAAATCAATAGTGAAAAACTGGCGGTTACCATTTCCCCCAGAAATTTTGGCCTGGCAAGCGCGCTGCAACCAGTTCATCAATACGCCGCACTCCCAACCACTATTATTGGTGGTTTTTGGGGTGTGTATCTTTCTGGATATACAGCAAACTGCACTTTGAGAGAAGTTTTGTGGAGATGGACACACACATTTCCCAAATGCAGTGTACGTCGCATCACACTCCATGCCTAGTGGTTGGCTGGATCATAGTTCAAAAACAAAAATTGCGGCGGATAAAGCTGCAAAAATGCGAGTGGTGGTGGACCTCCCAGACAGTCAACAGGTAGTTGAAACGAAGTGCACTCGCTGGACTAAATTTAACCAAATTTTCGTTACCTTTGACTTCCTACCTACTACAGTTAAGCGCACCATACTGGAGCACCACCTGAAGGCTGGGCTCGCCAAATATGAAGAAATACAATCCTTTAAGATGCAGCACTTTACGCTCATGCCAGACCTGTGCACAGGCAAAGTAATTGCTGTTCTCACCCCATCTGCGGGGGTAGCAGAATATTTGACCCAAATCCCTCACACTGCTTTTGTGGAAATTAATGGGCAAGACTCCTGCCCATTCAGGGTCACCGTGGTAGCGCGCCTCCTATCTGCACTTTCTGTCATGCTTTTGGCCATGAGGCCCATACCTGCCCCGCCAAGGAGGGCATTACTCAAACCAAATTAGTCCTGGAGGAAGTTTGGTGCAGACGACCACTATGAACTGGCAATAGACACCAATGCCGCCTTCCCATGGGGCGCGCCTAGGTGCTACATTCAAGTGAAACCTGTGTCCCTGAAGGAGCGTAAGAAGGCCCAGCAGGCCCACAAAGCAGCGGTGGCCAAGGAGGCGGCCAAGACTGCATCCGTGATCCTGCCCGCCCAGCTCTAAGAGGACATCAAGTCATATACTGCGGAAGCAACTTGTGAATCCTTCCACCAATCATATTGGGCCACCCAAGCTGAAGACCCTTATGAATGAGTCAGTTTTACCTGACCATTGCTACCAGCATCCATTGAATATGAGTCACTTACCAATAATCCTGCTAAAATCCCATCATCATGCAATGGTGCACCACAGGTGCACATAATGCCAAAAATTCGTCCCACAGTGGGGAAAAAGCAGAAGGCAAAAGCCAATGCAAACCCCACTTCAAAATCTTCACATAATGAACCATACTCCATAGCACAGAATACCCACGCTTCCAAACAGTGATATGCTGAGAATGAGTAGGCTGAAGGGCACAGGTGCCTTTCCCCTCATACCTAAGGTGTGATGGGGGGAGCCTTTACTATAGGGATGTTGAACATCGCTGGACTCAAGGCCTCGCCGTCCCAGGCTAGTAAACTGAGTTTTTTACAAAATTATCTACCCGTGGACATCCTGGCCATTCAGGAAACACACTGTCCATGCGATGCAGAGGAAACATGGGCAACCATGCTCCTCCCTTCCCTTTCCTTTTGGTCATCGCATTGTGGGGTGCTTGTTTGAGTTACCCATAGTTTTAAATTATTTTGTCAACATTGTACCTCGACAGCCATGTCCTTGTAGTCACCTTTTTGTGGGATGACAAAGTGCACGCTGTCATTAACATTCACACCTCAACCTGTGCAATAGAATGACGAGATTTCTTCTCAGCTGTCAGTTCCATTTCGCTACCCACCAACTCATTTGTCATTGGTGATATGAACTGCTGGACCAACCCAATAACAGACCGCTGGCCCTCGTCGCCTACACCCCCACAGGGGCATGTTGACTTTGCATTCTAAAAGCCACCCTGGAGTTGTTCAATACTCTGCCACATCATGCACCGCTACTCCAAAACATGTCTTGACACCATGTAAACAAAAGCCAGCTAAGGTCTATGACCCGCATTGACCTTATTCTTGCACCGTTGAAATTTCAATCCCAAATTTCACACTTTACAATGATGAAAATTTATTTATCTGACTACAGCATGGTATCAGCTTCCTTCTCTTTGTCCAATCCAGTGGCACAGGCGCCAAAGTGGTGCAAACTCCACCCCGCTGAGATCATGTCACCCAGGCTTTCCTCGTGGATGGACACTGAGACCTTGGCTCCAGAGTTTACCACACCACTATGTGCAGACCCACTTTCCACCTGGTCAACCTTCAAAGCAAACACCATCTGCCAGGCTCACCACATCTCATCACGTCGCTCGTGGCCTGCCTCAGCAGTCATTTTGTGTAAGCTGGCAGAAGTGGACCATCTGGAAATTAATGTCCCATCAGCAGGCTACAGACCGGTTTGGGGTCATAAGTGGGCAGAAGTGTCCTCTCGCCTCACGCACTGGTAGGACAACACAAGCATCAGGTTCGTGTTCAGTATAAAGCAAAATATATAACAGCGGGCAACATGTGAACCGCTTACTCTTTTCAAAAATTCTTCACATCATGCCAGAGCTTGGCTTGCACACAGGTGTGGAGGCCAGACCACTCCGTCGCAGATACTCTGGCCAAAGTAGCATTCAAAGTACAGAATTATTACTCCAAATTGTATTGCTCCAATCCAGTTCAGCTGGCCAAAGTGGACATTTTCTTGAAAGTGCACATATCTGCACCGTTTCCCGTTATCTGGAGTTACTGAATTTGATTTCTCAGGACGAACTCTGGTCTGCCATTTTCAGTGCACCGTACAGGAAATGCCCAGGTCCAGAAGTCATCTCTTATGAGTTCTATAAGAAATATTTTCAGATATTTTTCCTCTTTGATGCTTGTTTCAATGGACCAATGCCTTATGGAAACGCGCCTCCTTCCTGGAGGACAAGAGGCCTTCACAATAACGTTATATAAGAAAGGGGATAAGCTGGACTTGGACAACTGGCGCCACATTTCACTTACTAACATAGACACTAAACTTTATTACTAACATCATGGCAAACCGTCTAGGAGTAGTTGCCTCTGCTTTCATTTCCCATGAACAATTGGTTTCATTCCCAAACGGTCTATTTGTGACAACATACACACCGTAGCCAATGTCTGCCAATCCACGGCTTCTGGAGCACTTGTTCTTTTAGACCAGCAGAAGGCCTATGATAGAGTCAACTGGGACTACTCAGGGCCTGCCTCCACAAGTTTTAACTCCCCATATCGCTTCATTAATTGGGCGATGTTGCTCATGGAATCTGCCACAATGTCTGTGCGTAGCCCTGACTTCCTCACGGATGTAGTTTGACCTCAAAGGGGCCTACGCCTTAAGGGACCCTCTAAGACCACTCTTGTATAACTTCAGCCTTGATCCACTTCTTCGCAATGTAAATGCCAGCCTTACTGGTGTCCATGTGCAAGGCCAAGCACCAGTCAATATGTTGGCGTTTGCTGATAATTTTGTGGTTGAGGTGACTAACAATCATGACGCACGCGCGCTTGAAGTTACTATCCAGGTTTACTCCAGGGTAAGAACGCTGCACTTAACGCCTCCAAAACCAAATCATTCACCTTGGTCAGTACCAAGCCCGCTGGTCCCCAGCGCCTCATTTTGCACCTGCTACCACAATTAGCTCACGAGATCGCTTGCCATGACCACCCCACACCGCCCCACTTGTGCTTCCCTTTGTGCCAAGCCCCACCGCTGGCCCTGTCCGCCATTTGGGGGTGTGTCTGGAGGCGGGAGGGTACGCCTCAACGGAGATGGAGCACCATATCCTAGACAACGTTACGAAATGCATAGCTTCCCTCAAAGCCCGCCAAACCTCCCTTATAGGCAGGGTAGTGCTAGCCAACTCTATGCTCCTTTCTAAAGTTTGGTTTGGGGCCCACGCTATCGCTTTTTCCCCTTGTTTCTTCAAATCATTATACGCCCTTCTGCAAGGGTGGCTTTGATTAGGCCGCCCATCGCCAGTGCGCCTTGATGTCACGTTTGGCCCTCGCCATAGTGGTGGTATGGGCCTGCTCAACTATGAGGTCCACGCCGCCAAAATCCTTGGCATCTGGATCACTGCAGTCGCCAACCCAACGATCTCAGCCCAGAACTGGTCATGCGTGGCATGCTCCAATTTCTCCCGCGCCCTGGGCCTCAACAATCCTACCCACCCCCACTCTCTGTTAAAATACCTTTCCTCACACCCTTCTGATGTGGGCTCACATGATACGTCGCCCCACTACAAAAGAATTCTCCTCTCCATACGGAGCGCTGAGTGGAGAATTTGCATCAGTGAGCACACCGCCCATAGGGGGCGCCCTACTCCTCGGTTCACCCAGGAAGTACAAGTCCATCAAATTCTGAATGGAGTGATACCCATGAGATCCCCTGTCATCTCCAGGGTGGACTACCTGGGCATGTTGGACATCCCCAACTCTCTCAATACCCATAAAGCCATTTGGAAGTATGGCCACCACCCTCAACTACAACCACATATTTGATCCCATGTATGGCGCTGCTTGAAAAGGGTATACCATACTGCTGAGCGCTTTAACGCTTTGAACTCATCTTATGTCATGTGTGGCCATTATGAAACTTTGGTTCACCACCTGGAAGAGTGCCCTCCATTGAAAGTGATATGGCGTGAGGTTCAACGTCTCTTTTGCCAGGATCAGGCACAGTCTTTCTGCCTGTCTAAGGACATCTTCGCCTTGTCCTTGGCTTCTCCTATACCACCTTCCCTCCATGCCTTAGTGGTTGCAATCGCTATGCGGACTATCCACACGGTTGTCTTGGATGCTATCTCAGGCTCTACTCCCACCCTCTAGAAAGCTGTACGCCGGTTCCAGTTGCACCTTGTGGGCCACTTTCAGGCTTGGATGTTTGGATATCTACCACCTCATCGCCGCCTGTTGGTCTCATCCTGGTTTCCAGTTTGGTTCATTTCTTCCGACCCTTTTCTACATACATGCTCAATAGTGGCGCAAGCACCTATACAAGTAACCCCCTTCCTCTTCTTGGCGTTCCCGCTAGCAACAGGAGATATATTTTGCTTCTCTGGGGTGCCCTCCTTTTGCTGATGTTCATATTGTTAGTCACTTATTGGAAGTGTCCATCCCCTGGTCAGCCTTCCCCAAATAAAATAAAATTAAATTAAACCTTGACAAATGAGAGCATTGACCTTTATAAATGGAACGGGCTTTGGGTCTACCACTCTTTTCTAGGACTACAACTAATTCTTAAGTTGCAGATAATCTGTCTTTACATTTTGGAGGAGATGCTTAAAATTACAAAATTTCACAAGGATGGGGGTGGGGAGAGATGAAGGAGAACGCCATGATTGGCTGCTCCCCTATTTTTTGAAACTTTTGAAAACTCAAAAAGTTGAGGTTTTCTCCACACTTGGAGGTCCAGCGCTTGATTGAAAGCAAAAATTGTAAAATTGAAAAGGGACATTCGTGGAACTAGAAATGGAGAGTCAGAACTGGGGACCAGATATACAAAATTTACAGTAAAATAAGACAACCTTACTACAAAATCAAATTTAAAAGGCTATTCAGAATTCATATAATTAGGGGATTTTTGGATAATGGGAGGCTAGAGGAAATCTTACTTGAGTAATTCATGTAATTTTGGCGGTGCAGTTGTAGGTATACTCTTTTAAGAGCCAATTTTCTCAACATAAAAAATATAAGAAATATGGTGCTGGAATCCTCGCCCACCTTTCCATCCGTCTAAATTACCATGGGTCACTAGGGGATAATTCCCTATAGCGAGTGAATTGGATATCTGTTGACCCTAATTTAGGGCTATTGGAGTTTTTGGGATTTTAGGTAAAATTTCCAGGATTGGATCCATCGGGGATCAATCCAGGTGAATGCTTAAGATCTCCTTGGGCAGAGTTGATGACAAAATGGGACATATGATAGTTGATCATTGATTAACTATCAGGTGTACCAATTGGGATCAGTCAGGTTACATCACTGACCAATTGGGATTTAAGGAGCAAGTTGCAAATTGAGTGATACTGCCTGCAACTAGCAAATTGATCAGTTGGTTCTTTCAGGGCAAAGCCTGACATGAAAGATATCCCTGATATATCAGTTCTTATTAGTAGAATATATGATATATGCAATCAGCTTAAACAATCAAAGATGATAGCAAAATCACATAGCAGAACGAATAATGAGTCAGATGAGACAATTCAAACCTATCAAATCTGAATTGAACATCGGAACAACTGGGGCCAGGTCTTAGTAGTCCTAACTAGGCAGTTGACTACTAGTCTAAGCTTTGGTTATCCTTGACAGAAAGAGTCTAAAGAATCTAAAGCTAGATAAGAATTAAGTAAGCCCTAAAGCTAGTTCAATTAGTCTGAAAAGTGTATATAAGCTGAATATTTCTAAAATCATTCCTTGCAGTCAATAAAGTTGAGATGCTTCTAAATACTTATTTGATTTACCTGCCTTTGATCCTTAGTAAAGTACAAGGATCTTTATTATCAAGCTTATATCAATTTAACAACCCCTGAAAATCCAACTATTTCCACTAACCCAATTTCACAATTACCCACTGTCACTGGTATCTTGACCTTAACAGAGGTTGGACTAGCTGAAGCTCTACAACCTATATTAGGGACCAACAGACCTTTATTCACAGTTGTTATATTTTTTATCCACATCCTACCCTTGTTATACTGGACTCTTAGCTCAGGCATAGCAAGTTCACGAGTTGCTATGCCAGACTGGGTTAAAGATATTCTAGCTCCTGACAGGTTCACAACATGCCATAATGGATAATAAGTCCCATTACCTAATCAGGTCACTTTCCAAATTCGATCGGTTTTCTGGGATTGAGTGGAAAATGTTAGGGACAAGTTTTCTAACTCTTTCCATTTTAGATCTTGAGGATTTCTGATGAAGGAATCCTAACCAGATGGGGGAAGACCATTTTATGGTGAGACGACAAAATAAATTTTAATGGCAACAGGTGTCAATTCAGAGATGAGTCGCCAACCAAGGGTTGGGCGCCAAATTCCCCTATAAATTCCCCTGATAATTCACAATAAATAAGATTCTAATCTAACAGTATTTATTATTGGTTTATTCTATACATCTTTAGGAAATTATTGCTGTGTGATTTAATTGGGGACTCTTTAGTAGGATAAAGAGTAAGGATCAAGAATCCTTAGAGGAGAAGCTGAGCTTAGATGGGAATTGCTGACAACTTTGTGTCACCAGAGAAAAGGCCATAAACTAAGGATATGAGTGTGGATAAAGTTAGGCAGATAAGGGTATAAATCTCTACTGAAGACATCAGGATTATTTTGAGGAGGAATACAGGTTGAGCATTGGACTAGAAATGGTTATCTATTTAATTATGATTAATAGTCTTCATACTATTATCAATCAAAATCATATATTATCAAACAATACAAAAAAGTGCACAAACTGAAACTGTACAGTTAACCATCATGGGAACTATGAATAGGTGAAGAACCCAAGATTTTAACATATCTATAGTAATAAGGCTTAAAAAAGTATGGCGCAGGAACTCCCTTGCTTACTGCCCACAATGAAAAGCCTTACAGTATGGTTTAAAAATCCCTGAAGTTATATTGAGAGTTTCTGTGAATTTTATTCAACCTTATAGTATAATAGAAGGTTGACTGCCAAATTGGATCTATGACATCAACACTCTTGGTGCTACTATTAAAGGATTATGCAAGAAAAAACTGGTTAGTAATTGGAATTGATTCCACTGTTATGTGTATCAGGATCAAGTCCTTATAAATGATCACAGCTTCTCTAGATTTGGAGAAAAAACAGCTGAAAAGCTTGATGAAGTCCACTGAGAAATGTGTAGCATAAGGCAGAAGTGACCAATAATTCTTTCTTCACCAGAACTCTTAAATATGACAAACTTATGAACTTCCTGGTTAACTAGAGTCTTACCAAAACTTAATCTGAACCAAAACCTTGAATATAATATTTACTGAGACTGTAGAGTATGCTGAAATTTAAAAAGACATTGATGCCTTAGTAAAGCGAATGATAAACCGAACTGTGACTTTAATTTTTTCTAAAATGATCAAGTTGAAGAAACCAAACAACTTCACAATAGTGGGCATTGGAATAACTGCTTCAATTGACTATTATACAACACTAGCGTATAGATACCTGTGCTTTGCTATGGTGTTTATAATTTACCAGATGACTTTAATCATTATTTTACATTTTAATTTAGATAACCAACCATTTATCCAAACCCATTTACATATTAGTATAAATAAATATCATCAATCACTAAGCCAAAACCAATTGCCCTTTTGAATCAACCAAAACTACCAGCCACTCATTTATAAGTAAAACCAACTGGAACTATTTAACCACCAAAATAATATTGGTGTTACCTGGAGTTGCTCAGGTTTAATAAACAAATTATAAAAAATGATTAACTTAGATTTTATATCATGATGATAGTTTGGTTTACTCATTATAGTTCTTGGGTCAAAATTAACAGACAGTATTATGTATATTAGTTTTTATAAAAGTAAATAAATGGCCATCAATAATTGAAAACCAAAGTTTTTTTATATCTTTAACTAGTTATGAAAAAAGGAAGAGGTTCTCAAAATTGACCTATATATATGTTTTTTAGTCTTATGTTTGTTGACAGCCCATTTTACCTAGCATTGATGTTGGGCTTATATTTACCAGATGGTACTAATTGATTAGTTATTTAATAATGGTGGATGGCCATCAATAGATTATGAAGAAGTCAAATATATCAAATTATCTAAAAACTAACTACTCTTTCAAGACTAATTAAACCTATTGAATTAACCTAAAACCATGGGGTGGAAGGTGAGTCATTAGGGCATATGGCTACTAACCTGAAGGTTGCGGGTTCAATTCCCACTCTTCACACATTAGTTTGGGTGCCAGCTGAGGAAGCTATTGGCGGTTAGTAGGTCCAATAACATGAAAACCTTACCCATGACATAACCTGAAAAATCTGAGTCCCAATCTGGAGGTGGAAAACTTTCATTGACAGAGTTGACCCTGCTCAGATTTCATGTTGATACTTTCTCTATTTTGGTTATGTCCATCCCATGGTCATTTTGCCTTGAATAAATCTAAATCAACCTAAAGCCACCAACCACTCAGCTAGAACCAATTATTTCTATCAAATTAATTAAGCCAATCAACCAATTAACTGAAACTATTGAGCCAATTAGATCAACAAAATACTACCAATCTCTCAGAAAACTATCTAAACTATTGAATCAGCTGAATATCAAACTGCTCAGCGATGAAAAAATAACAGAACCCATTATTAACATGTAAAATTTTCACTTCTTATATTAAACTTTTTGATTTTACTACAAAAACTAAACTTCTGGCTTTGAGGTGCACTTGGACCCCCTCCCTTCCAACTATATTTGAACTTCAAAAATCTAAATAACTTAGTTTTTTCTGGGCATCATTCACTCACACAAACACTTGCTTTTATTATTATAGATATCCAAATGAATTTATAGTGTAAGGCATTAATAGAATACTAAAAATATTGTCAAAATTTTTCAGGGAAATGAATGATTTTTAGAAAGAGTTTATTGATGAGAAATGTAATTACAATAAAAGAAAGGAGGAGATGTTTTCTTGAAAACTATATATGAACCAAGAAGGTGACAATTATAGACACAGCGGTTTTGATGTTTCATCATATGAAGAATTATTCTCTCCATGAAGGATTACAACTGTTATTGCTTCCTTGCCAGAGAAAAAGCCGCAGCAGAATGTAGAACTACTGGGTAAACCAAGTGATAACTCCCGCCTAGTTTACTCTCCTCATCCCAGTACAACTTACCAGAACTCTGAAGAGCAACTGTATATGCCAAGCTCTTGTGTCCCAAAGGGAGATGGAAACTTCATGTCAACAAGCTACCCTCTTAAGCAAAGTTTGAAATGTACACATATTTTTAGAAGCTTTGATTTTAAGGTGGAAGAAGCCTAAGATTTGTGTAAAGAAAGACTATTGATATCACCTTAAACATTAAGAGCATGGATCAAGTTACATATTACATAGAGAATAGCTCTGTTACTTACCACAAGGTTAAACAAACCATGTTGAGACTCTTTGGAGGTTTAAAGAAGATGGTGCAGCAAATGGCTGATTTCATTACCATTGGTATCACAACTGAATGTGACTCTTATTAAGTTTGGGACTGATCCACTAAAGTGGCTCATGTATTAGGTTGCCCAGTTTATTTCTGAAGCAGATTCAAAAATAGCTACAATCTGGCTGTAAAACCTCATCATGAGCCTTTTTTATGAAATGGTGATGGTTTTTCAAAGGGACACGTACCTATTTTAGATAAGCAACTTTATATGCCTATTGTCTGCTGTGTCTTTACTTTAAATAAGAAACTGAACTGCTAGTCATTCCTACTGAACGCAAGCATCAAATCCTCCTAATATAAACCCAGTACAACTATAAAACAGACCCTAATGTGTGGCTATGAATGAACTTAATAAGACTTGATGTATCTTAAAAAGTTCTTGTAGTGTAAACAGAAGGTTCACTATGCGCTGAATTGCCTGTCAGAAAGTGAGTATATGTGATACAGCCACCATAGCACAATCTGGGAAAATAATGGGAAGAGTAGAGGAAGGACTCTCTACGCTTGCTAGTATAAGTATGATAGTCCCGCCCAAAATTAAAGGGCTTTTCTACAACGAACCTAGTACATACACTAATGATATGTTTTATTTGCAAACTGATAACGATGTTTTCATAAAAATTGAAAACCAAGCCAAATAGGTTAAAGTCAAGAGGCTTGTAGAGATTGAAAACCCTTACGCATACCAGATATTAAAACTAAATTCTAATGATGTATCACATCTTTCTCCATCATACCATCTTTATAAAGCGTGAATGTGGCCATCCCAGTAATTATTTATTTTTTAGAATTCCTAAATTAAAGGTAGGATCAAGCGTTTATTGCACAAGAAAGACTCTTTGTACGCACATTAATTATAAACGCTATTCTTCTTACTATAAATGTACCTATTGTGACTTTTTGTGGCAAAGATAGTATTCAGGCTATGATAGACAATAGAGCATCGGTCAAGACCTTGTCTACCAGGATGTTAAACAAGATATATCTAAAGCCTAATGTTAAGGATTTTAAAATCTATGAGAACACTGAGAGGAAGTACATTGTATCCAAAGAAGCGTACAGCTTGCTTCTTATCTTAGATCATATTAATTTTTTGGCACCCATTATTGTATTACCTAAATAGCATTATATTATGTTGATAGGAAAAGAATTTATAATGAATTTTGTGCCATAGTCACCATGGTTGATAGAAAATATAAAACCCTGGGTCATAAAATCAGTTTACTTTACTTTAAGTGGTACACTGAAATAGCATACAAGTAGGTCCTAAGTAAATTTGGCTATCGAGATGGGGTGGTACCCATCTACAACCAAAAATTTCGTTAAAAAAAGTGCTCTTTAATTAAATCTATGATTACATAGGTTGTATTTACAGTTTTTTTAAATCTTTATGATACCCTCTTGGACATAGGATGATTGTAGGCACTAATTGGAGGTGAGATACCTGAAGGGAAGTAAATCAAAATAATAATGCCGCACCAAAGCATTTGGTTGGAGCCTACCGTTGCTCCTGGGTTGATAAGACCATAGCATGGAGTCAGCTCAGAAGCCCTTGCTTGCTTAACTGGTCATCCAAATTGCTGTATAGGAGCTCTGTTCCACAAAGATTTGAGATCAGGCAACCTTTAGAAGGAACATGGCATTCCTTAATGTGTATTGTTTTTCTGATGCTACTCAATGTAGCATTGCTTGCTCATTGGAAATTTTCATCGCCCTGCTGGCAGTAATCTGCTTGACACTGGAAAAAATAATTTTGATACACTAACCTAACATAAGAATTAACAAAAGCTTTGTTCAACTTCTCCTTGACGTTCTCAGTAACCCATGGTGCTCTAGTAGATGAGTGTCTTATTCTTTAGATTCCAGATGGTTACTACAATCTTCTCACCTAAACCCAAATATAGTGGAAAAAGATAAACTTAAGATTCTGTGGTAAAGGATTCTTTAACAAAGTAATCAAAGTATTTTTTTTACTTTTTTTGTATAAATTAAAGATAAAAAAGTATGTATATTGATAGTAGATTGGGTTTGGGGTTTGACAATATCATAGGGAATTCATGAGCCCCTATAAGCCTCTTCATTATCTCCGCCTTGGTGGTGGCATCCTTTTTCACTCAATACTTGAATCTGTGAGCTCCATCTCACGGTGGATAATACTAGACCAGGATTTTCGGTGGCCCAATAATCATTACCCTCTTCTGGGTCAGGGGAAGCAATATCTCTTCTGGATTTTTCTTTATTACCTGATTTGGTAGTATGCTAATCTTATTCTAGTATAACTAATGTCACTACTCCAATGCGCCTCACTTCATGGTTTCAATTGACCTTTGAAATTGATTAAGCCAACATAGTTAACCTTCAGATATAAGGTTCAATATCTTCCATCTAGTAATTTGGCTTGGTCATTTCTGCATCATTGATTGATTGCAAATTATGTTGATTCCTAAAGGTATAAAAGAGGGTCAATTTTTCATAATCATTGGCGGCATCATTAACGTCATCTTCATAATTGTCATGATTTTAACCAGATGGAATCCTCCAATGATTTAACATTATTTGGAATGATATAGCCAATCCCAGCGAAATAGTTTATTGACTGAATTTTGTGTGATTTAATGTGATTGCTGGTTAGTTGCTCCCCAAAATGAGTTGAGCCAAAATTAGTATTCCGCCGAGTTTGGTATTTTAGGTTTGAGTGGGGCCAATTGGTGGCCCCAAATTAGTATAAGGATCACTGGCAACTAATAGCTGAGGATGATCCAATCTGTCAGCAGAATCAGTGGTTGATGCCAACGGCCATTCGTGGTCCATTGTGGGATTTCTGGTGGAAAGGCAATGTTTTGCTTATCCATGAATTTGGTGTCTAATCTGATGTTGGTGGATCCAACAATTATGAGTTTGAGGTGGCTGAGGTTGTTTCCAGTGCCTCATTTATTATCAAGATAAGGCGAGAATAGATGTCAGTGAGATGCCGAGATATTCTGAGTCAAAGTGAGCAACTGAAGTAGTTTCAAGTACATTATTATTAAATTGAAGGTCAAATCCAAATTCGACGTTTATTTAGATTAATTATATGGTTCACCAGCGACTTTAGGCTGAGGATGAACTAAAACTAATTTGGACATAGGGAAGGATGGAACGAGAGGGTCAACGCCAGGGAAGAAATAATGTAAATAGATAAGAAGAAGAATAAGAAAAGAAGTGGTTGGCTGGAAGAACCAGCGAAAGAGCCAATAGGTTGGCAATGGGCGCAGTAGCCCTTTTGTAAATAGTATAAATACCCGGCGCTTCCTTCTCAATAAACATCTCCCTTTGCCTATCCTACCTTTTGTTATAAGTTTATATTTATTTCGTTGGTTGTAGTTTAGGTTAAAAGGGAACCCCAAAATGGCATGGGTGACATGCCAAGGGGTTAGCTGGCGCTGCTAGCCCCAATGCCTAAGGCAAAATGGCAAGGGCTGATCAGTCTTCATACTGGTTAGCCTGCCAACTAGCAGAGCCCAAAGTCAATTTTCCGACATTGGTGCTCACTACAGGGGGCCCATTGATCAACCACCCAAAACTCTGTAACTTCAGTCGCCAATTATTCCTTACCCAAGTCATGTCATTAGAGAGTCCTCCTGAAACTCCATATCTGCTTCATATAGGGAATCAAAGTTACCTTGGACGCAGTACTAAAAAACCAAGCCAAATTCCTTCAAGAATGTAACGCGGTCATGCATCAACTTGATAGTACTTTTAGTCAAATAAGAATCTTGGGACAACAAAACAAAGAACTTACTGAATGACTAAATGATACCACACAGCGGTTGTAATATGCAGAACAAAGATTCTCTACTCCTTCTCAGTCATCGCTCTGGGAGGATGATGACTACCAAGAAGAAGCATCCTATGTAGGAGAAAACAGCGCTGGTCATAGCTACGACCTTCATGATAATAGCACCGGATATTCATATGAGTCAGAACACCACTTACCTCCAGTAATGGGTGTACCACCTACAACTGACGGTCATGCTACCCCCAAAGCAATAAATATTCCCACTTCCACTAATCCTGCTCCTCATCATGAGTCCACTTATGGGTCTCATTCCATTCCTCAGTGCAGACCTAACAACTGCAAACAAAGAGAGGAAATTAATATCGAAAAGATACCCCATTTGACCGCAATGGGAACATCCATGGGTTCTTTAAACAATTTGAGTTTGCCGTGGAAGGAGCTCTGATAAATGAAAGGCTAAGCTGCTATTATCTGCACTGGATGTAGGAAGCGCCGATCAGGTCACCTGTTACCTCCCCAATAGCTCTGTCTCCTATAAGGACATAAAGGACACCGTGCTCCACTTGTTTGGCGGAAACTCAAAAATGTCACAACGGAAAGCGGAATTTCTAACAATAGGGTTCTATCAAAATGAGACTCTCATTGAATTCACTGATCGTTTCACCACAGAAGCCCATGTACTGATTGGAGCTGGGTACTTAGCAGAAGCTGACGTGTGCATTGCCATGTCCGCCGCGGTGAAGCCATATCACAAAATTTCTAATGTCATTTTGCTGCTTCTGGACAATGAAGTACCTCTGCTTAAAGTTGTACAGTTTCTATGACGGGTATCCCCTAACTTTTTGCTGCCAAATTTGGATTGTAAGACTACCGCTGCCCCAGCACCCTCTTATTCTGAAGAATAATATCAGCCACCTTAGCTTTGTTTAGTAATCTTCAGCCTTACTATAACTCTGCTCCTCGTCCTTGGCTGAATTATAATCAACAGTATGATCAGTGTCAATGGGCTGGCCATGACAACCGCCAGCAACCCAGTTATCAACCTGGACCCAATTATGCTGACTGTCAACAACTGGTTTACTGACCAGGAACTGGGTATATCAAATGACCCCAACCCTTCTAATCTGGACCTGCTTATGATAACTCAGGACGTAGTTCTTATGGGGTTAACTGCTACAAATGCGGTCGCCCTGGTCATTTGGCAAAGTTCTGCCACAATCGCCATTTGAATTACATACAACAAGACCAATACTATCAGGGAAAAGATGGAGCGGAGTAGAGATGGGACTCTCTACCTCTGCGATACCCACTCAACACGTCCCCAAATCAATATTAGTATACCCTGCGAAAATTCCTCAATACAATGATGGAATTCTATACCAACCGCCAGTTGGAGGAGTAAACGTAGTAACCCAAGCTCAAGCTAAGATGGCGGCAGAAGAAGAATCCTTCAAACAAGAAAAGCCCTACGCCTGTCAAATGCTTGATCAAGCATCCTCAGATCAACTTGATCCTGCCGCGGATGCGCCAACTCTGAAAGGAGTAAACGTCGCCCTTCTGGTAGATGCCATTGTCAGAGAATACCCCCAAGTTGGAGAGGGGATTAAGAATTTTCTTGGGAAAAGAGAGCCCATAAATGTTCACGTATTAAACAGCCAATATTCTTCTTATTCTGAGTGTACCTACTGTGATATTTTTGTTGTGAAAAATAGAGTTCGCGCTATAATTGATACTGGTGCTCCAGTCAATATAGTTTCCACTAAGTTAATGCAAAAATTAATGCTGAAACCTGATGTAGACCATCGCATGGTTTACAGAACTGCTGGAGCTGTAAGCACTGTCTCTGAGGGAGCTTATAGTGCGCTGCCTCTGCAATTTGGGTCCATTGTCATTGTGGCTCTGACGATTGTGTTACCAAATGAACACTATGACATATTAATAGGGACCGCTTTTCTGCATCATTTTGGGGCTATTGTTGACATGATGGAGGAGGCCCTTGATATTCTGGGTCAACGGATCCCAATTTATTTTACTACTAGGGGAGTACCAAAAGACCCAGTGCATACAAGTCATATCAACCTCGCCTATTGTGATGAGGTATGGCCTGTTCACTACCATTGACTGAAGCGCAAAACTTGGGCCCTTCTTCAGCAGATCTATGAATATCAAGGGATACCTCTTCAAGCGTCAGGGCCCATATCCATTTCTTCTGATCATCAAGTCTTAATGAATACTGAGTTAGAGGTAGAAGTGCTGAGTGGGTTATATGGGGAAGTCATTGGGCTCTATCATCAAACATGGTTTGAGCTGCATGTGGCTCCAGGAATTATCCTCCTGGGACATGGGGAGATAAAGGTTTTATTAGCAAACCTACAGAGTGAACCAATGCAAATCCGCCGCCACCAAACTATTGCGTATCTACATCTGATTCCTATAGAAGAAGTCCGCCAGGTTCATGATTTTGGATCATTGGATGAATTTGGACTACTGCTTGAACCATTGGTTGATGTACTAATGGTGGTACTGTGGAGTAATTTAATGGGATTAATGGATGAACAAAAAGATCAAGCAATGGCTTTATTTCAGAAATATAAGGGGATTTTTGCTGTTGACAATCACGATTTAGGGTGTGCTCGGGGGTGGTCCATTGATTGGACACTGGTGATCATCCTCCAATAAGGTCTCAGCCAATCCGCCGCTCTTGGGCAGTGGAAGATGTGGTTACTGAAGAAATTGACAAGTTATTACAACAAGGGATGCTTGAGCCATCCAAGAGCCCATGGGCTTCGCCTGTTCTGATAGTAAAAAAGAAGGATGGCACCAACTGGGTAGTAATAGACTATCAGAAACTCAACAGTATTACAAAGAAGGATTTGTACCCCTTGCCAAGAATTGATGATGCCCTGGACCAATTAGGGGGTGCCCGCTACTTTTCTGCAATGGACTTAATATCAGGCTACTGGCAAATTGAGTTACCCTTGGTGGAACAGGAAAAATGCGCTGTGATCACCTCTAAAGGCCTTTTTCAACCAACACGGATGCCTCAAGGACTGTGTAACGCTCCTGCTACTTTTCAGCGGGCCATGGACACTATTCTTAGCGACCTGAAACTGTCATGCGTCCTAGTATACCTCAATGATATTAACGTTTTCTCTTGAACTTTTTGGAGCACCTAGACCACCTTGAAGCAGTATTCCATCAGCTGGCTGAGGCGAACATAAAAATTAAACCTTAAAAGTGCAACTTTTTCAAAGATCAGCTAGAATATCTGGGTTTTGTGGTAGATGCAACTGGGCTGCAGCCACAACCAGCTAAGGTGGAGGCCATTAGCAAAATGGCTACACCTAATAATAAGTGTGACATACAGGTATTTCTGGGGATGGTTGGTTACTATCAACATTTTATCCCTAATTTTAGCTGTATTGGGGACCGCTATTCAAGTTATTAAAAAGGACACTGTGTTCAAGTGGACGGAACGTCATCAATCCACTTTTGATGCACTCCGTATGGCGTTGAGCAGCACACTGGTGCTGTGATACCCAAACTTTAATTGGGAATTTATTTTTCAGATGGATGCATCCCTTTTGGCTGTTGGGGCAGTACTTTCTCAGAAAGATGATGAGGGAGAAGAACATCATGTTGCTTTCTGTAGTCGTAGTCTGAACTGTCATGAGCGTAACTATACTGTGACTGAGCAAGAAAGCTTAGTAGTAATATACGCATATAAACAATTCAGAGTCTATCTGCATGGGGTAAAGTTTAAAGTCATAACCGATCACGCATCATTATGCTGGTTGCAAAATCTCAAAGAACCAGAAGGACGATTGGCTCATTGGGCTCTCAAGTTACAGGCTTATGATTTTGAGATTCTCCATTAGCCGGGAGCAAAGCATCAGAACGCGGACTGTTTATCTTGGTTACCAACTATTGCAGTGACAGTGGACCTTAGCAACGTGATGTATATAAGATGCTCAGCGGAAAATATGATGAACTTCCCCAAGTAATCAAAATGTTAAATTAAATGCGCACAAATACCTTCCAACGGAATGGAGAACTGTATAAATGAATTGGCAATTCTATGGTGATTTTCCCATAGCCCTCCACACACCAGGGAATCATTATGAGCGCTCACAGGGCGGTCAGGCATGGTGACATGCGTAAGACTATGGAGTTGTTACGCCAACGGTACTATTGGGAGAGTATGAGTTTTTGATGTGCTCAAAACTATTTCCTGTTGCCATCAGTGCCAAGTGGAGAAGCTGTTCCATCGTACAATGTCATATCGGTTAGTGAAACCACATTTTGCTTGGCATATGGTCTCCCTCGATGTCATTGGGCCCTTGCCAACAGGAGCCAACCGTTGTAAGTAAATTCTTGTGGCTATTGACCACTTGACCTGGTGGGTTCAAAGCAAGGGTGATATGAGATCTGGGAGCTGTTACAGTAGCTAAATTTGTGCTAGAATGTATTATTCAGTGGCACGGTTGCCCTCAGTTTATTCTCACTGATAATGGCACCAACTTCACCTCACACATACTTCGTAAATTGAATGAGATTATGGGGATCCGTGGAGTTCTGATGACCCCATACCACCCTGAGTCCAATGTAATGGTTGAACGAGTGAATGGAACTCTGGTGAAAATACTCTGAAAATTAGTAATGGATCGCCCTTCTGATTGGAGCTCCCTCCTTTCCACCACCGTGTTCATATAACATTAGTTACCATTCCATCACAGGAAAGAGTCCATTCCAAATACTATATGGCTGACACCCAGCTCTTCCGGCGTTGCTTTATGCATGTGTAGAAGACGCTGGCAGATTAGAACCCCACCGCTATTTGACTAACCTTGCAAACATTCTGATCAAGCTACAAACCAAAGCATATTCCTTCAGTTTGGCTAAGAAGATTAAGAATCAGGTAATTGATCATACACGCCATAGTGAATTGGTGTCATTCAAAGAAAGTGATATGATAACTTCACAATCAGCACATATTCAGCTGGAAGTATAAACTTGCCAGTATTTGGATAGGTCCATTTGATATAATAGAGAAGACTGGAGTCGACGTGTATACTATTAAGGATCCTATCAGTGGTTGGATCATTAACCAAGTACATGCAAAGTTCCTCAGACCTTATAAACAATAGGATTCTATCGTCCAGTCAAGGAGGGGGTAATGTCACGATTTTGATATGACTGGATGATAGTCTTGGGACAGCCGGGCGGAAACTGCCAAACACAGTATCAGTTATGTAAATTTGATTGCCTTGAGCTGAGGCAATATTGAGATATAATGAGTCTTATTGGATATAATGATTTTATTGGATTGTCTCTATATAAGGCGACAAGGTGATAAGGCAATGTTGATGTTTGTTGAATACGAAGTAAATCGCCTACAAATAGGGTGACAGCGGATTAAAACAATAAGTCAAATTTGAGGAAAAATGGCGGAATAGAATAACCCAAGCAATGAGAAATAGTATTGCCTGCAGCTGATATATATAAGCAAAATGGGAGATTGAGATAGGTAGGTTTTTCAGGGCAGATGAGATGGGACAGCGAGGACACTGTATTTAAAATAAATAGAACTGTCGGGGCGATTGCTCCTATTTATAATATATTTCTAAGTGTGTCTGAAGGACCAACGATCTCCACATCATCTGTCCGTTGCTCAGAAGACTTGACCTGTGCGAGTAGCTCAACAGATCCTAGTGATACCATTTAAATTTACAACAATACTAAAATATCTTTGGTCAATGGGTATCAAATTATTGTGTATTAAGTCATCTCAACCAGCTGGTAAATTTCTTAGGACATCATCTATATAAAAAGAGTTGGTTCCCTCTTGCAACTTCAATATTGAATGTCTAAAATTTTCAGTGTTGGTATACTGGTGGTTGTCGGCGCTACAGTTCTTTAAACTGGCGCTGAGGTCCAAAGGTAGCTCAAAGCTGCTAAGTCGCGGAAAAATGTCGAGAAGGAAGCAGAAAGTTGGGTAAGTTATTGGATAATTTATTAAGCTTAGAAGTATTCAATATTTATAGGGTGTGTTGGTACTCAGTGCCTCTGGGATTGTTGGGGCCTCATCCATTCAGGATCTTTACTGATCTTCTGGAATGGCCTCCTCATGGGCATCCTCAATGGATTGTGTCACCCACCTGACTGAACTGGTGGAAACGCCGCCCCACGTGACTTCAAAATGGGGGAGGGGGTTCCTGAAGCCAATTCACTTTGGGTAGGTTTGGAAACCAATTTGATACAGCCCAATCTGGAAGTGGGGAATTTGTTTTGATTGCTATCTCAAATTCCAACAATGCTCCCCTCAAGATCCTGTAAGAGGGGGAATACGGCCACAGGAACTGACCATGCACCTGATTAACCACAATTCCTTGGTTGATGTTGGAAATGGAGTACTTGGACTTCACCCTATGAATGAATTTATAGGGTCCAGACCAAATTACGTCTAGCTTATTTTGTCAGCCTCCAGGTCGATGGTGATAAAAGAAAATGAGATCACCTAATTGCAAATTTAATAAGGAGGGTCATCCAAGATTAAATTGGGATGTCTCTCTTCCAGTGGTGGTGATAGTGCCTTGAGTGGCTTGGGTTTATTGCCAGACAATTTCATCAGCTAAGGCCCTCATTGTTAATTTGGAGTTCTCAGGGGTGGAGGTCTTGAGCATTGGCTGGACGCTACTTGGCAGCTGAGGTTCCCGCCCATATAGGGCTTCAAATGGGGACATCTTGATAGCTCAATGATAGCTTACTCGGTAGGCAAGCAAGGCGCTTGGTAGATAATGGTTCCAACAAGCAGGGTCTAAGGCAGCTAATTTTCAAAGAATGGAATTAAGAGTTGTGTTAGCCCGTTCAACCGCCTCATTAGTGGAGGGGTGGTAAGGTTCAGCGAAACTCTGGGTAGTCTGAATAGCGAGGAAAGTTCTTGCATTACCTGTGAGGTTAAGTTCAATCCATTGTCCAAAAATAAGGTTTGGGGGCACCCATGCTGGGTGAAAATGGATTGAATGAGGAAAAGGGCTGTGTCTTTGGCAGTAGCAGCCAGGACTGAAATTGATTCAACCCACATGGTTAGATGGTCCACGGCTAGGATAATATATTTATGGCCATGCAACCCAGTGGGAAGAGAGCCCACCACATCAATGACTACCACATTGAAGGTCCCAGTAGGGGCAACAACTGAATGTTAGAAATGAGGGTTGGCTTGGCCTTGCAATTGGCAAGCCATGCATGCTTCCAGGACCTCCTGGATAGTCTCTATCATGCAGTCCCAGTAGCATCATGATTTCAACCACTCGTGAGTCTTTCTGATGGCCCCATGTCTACAGTGGAATGGCCTTCTAATATAACATCAGTTCTGGAGGAGGGGAGGATGTAAGGGAGCCACTTCTTGTTGATCTTCTTGTAAAGCAGCCCATCCTTAATTTGTGTTTCACAAGTCATCCTTCGGAGTTCAGTTTGGACCTCCAGCGTTTCCAACTTCCACTGCTCAGGTTGGTCTATTAGATTATACAGCCAGTCCTCCTCGGGGGTCAACGCTGCTAGCCCTGGCATCCTGGAGAGGCCGTCAGCATTCTGGTGATTCATGCCTGCATGATGGATGATGGTGAACTGTAGCTTTGCAGTCATAGAGCCCACCTGGCTAGCCAACCATTAGGGTCCTTCATTTGTTGAAGCCACCATAATGAGGAGTGGTCTGTAATAATAGTAAAATGGGTACCGTAGAGGTAAGGCCAAAAATGTTTGATGGCCAGTAGGACAGCTAGACATTCCCTCTCAGTGACGCTGTAGTTCCGCTCAGCTTTACTTAGCATCTTACTAAAGTAGGCCATGGGGTGGTTGACCTGGTTTTCATCATGTTGGGCCAGGATAGCCCTGACAGCGATGTTGTTCACATCTGTAAACAACAAGAAGGGTTGGTCAAAGCGAGGGTGAAATAGAACAGGTTTAGTACATAGAGAGGTTCTCAAGGCATTAAAAGCCTGTTCTTGTTCAGGCTGCCACTCAAATGGCACATTTTTCTGTAGGAGGTAAAACAGCAGCTCCGTGAGGTCAGCAAACTGGGGAATAAACTGACAATAATAGCCCACCACGCCGAGGAATACCTGCATATCCCTTAAGCTTTGGGGGTGCGACATCTTTTCTATGGAGGCGACTTTGTCTGGGATAGGCTGGATGCCGTCCTTAGAGGCCTTGTGCCCCAGGAACTCTGTTTTGGACTAAAAGAAGGAGCACTTTGAGGGTTTTAGCTTTATGGACGCCCTTTGTAGCCAATTGAAGACTTCGCGTAGAAGCTTGATGTGCCCATTAAAGGTTTGAGAAAAAAGGTAATGTCATCTAGATAAACAAGGACGCAGGAAAGCTTTAAGTCCTCAAGGATCC
This sequence comes from Massospora cicadina, assembly GCA_022478985.1. Taxonomy (NCBI): domain Eukaryota; kingdom Fungi; phylum Entomophthoromycota; class Entomophthoromycetes; order Entomophthorales; family Entomophthoraceae; genus Massospora; species Massospora cicadina. Next base: position 238,793 of record JAKSZP010013167.1, read on the forward strand.
CATAAAGGGCACTTTGGAAAGTGGCCGGGGCATTACAAAGGCCTTGGGGCATCCTGTTGGGCTTGAATAGTCCCTCATTGGCTATGAGCGCACACTTAGCCCAGTCTTCAGGGGCAAGATCAACCTGCCAATACCCGCTGGCAAGGTCCATAGCAGAAAAGTATTGGGATTTGGTGAGCAGATGTAGGGAATTGTCAATTCGAGGTAAAGGATAACTGTCCTTTTTAGTGATGGAGTTAAGTCATTGATAATCCACCACCACCTGATGGCTGACATCCTTCTTCTAAACCAGCAGAAGAGGAGAGGCCCAAGGGCTGCATGAGGGCACCAGGAGTCCAGCGTCAAGTAGTTGTTTTAGCTTAACGGTCACCTGGGCCTCCTCAACCTTTCTCTTTTGGTAAGGTCAGTACTGGAAGGGAGGAGCATCCCCAGTTTATACATGATGGAGGACCCTGTTCATTCTTCCAAAGTCATAGGTTAAGGTTGAAATAGGTCCAAATATTCTACCAACAACTCTAGGACCTTATGCTGTTGGTCATCCAAGGGTTTTTACTGATATTAGTATCAACCAGACTAACTGGGGGTGGAGCTTCCAAGCCAAAGTCTCTTAAGTCCCCAAAGTTTTGGATGTCGGCAATAGCTTCCACTGTTAGTAGGTGGGCATAGGCGGCAGGGCTGTTTGGACCTACTATTTTGGGTTTATCAGTAAGGTTGGCCAACAGCACTGATATATATCCGGCAAAGGCTGGATATAGGATCCCTGGACAAGTTAGCACCTCCTTTGGGGATGGGTTGTCTAGGCCTCAGACCTCTATCAGTACCCTGAGGGGATGTTGACATGGACCTGGGTATCAGCAATGACCTGAGATTTTGGGGGAATGGTAGTTGCCTTAGGTAAGTAAATTGGCATGCCTTCTTTCCCATCAACAGCAGGAGGGGGCAGTCAGACTCAGGAACCCCTAATAAGATATTCAAGCCGATTAATTCAGCTTTCACTCTCTAGAAGGCAAGTCCAGGCTTTAACCTTAGTTTTGGAGTCATGGGGGTCTCAAAGATAAGTGGTATACAATGACCAAGTAAGGATAGAAAGCCACCATCGTAATGGAGCACTGCCAAATAGTCTCAAAGAAACTGAGTCCCAAGGAGCAGAACATAGCTAGGGTTATCCAAAGCGACGGTGAGCATGTCTACAGCGAGCTTCCTGAATTGTATTGGTAGAGAGGAATAAGCCCCTATGGATCGGGTGCACTGGGGGCCAGCCATGCCATACTCCATATAATGCGCATATCAGGAGCAATCTTGATGCGTTTCATCAACTTGGAGGATATGATATTTATGGGGAGCCACTGTCAACTATGGCATGGACTGGTATCTTATGAACTCAAACTGCGACCTGGGTGACCAGACTTCCAAACTGGGGCGGCAGGGTGAGGAACATGGGAGTGTCATCAGAAGAAGAGTAACCAGTATCAATTTCTTTAATATCAACAGATACCAAAACTTCTTCTCCAGGTGCTGTAGCTCCTAGTTCGTTCGAGGTTGCAGAGGATTCTTGAGGCTGGGTAAGGTTGTCAGCATGAAGTGCCTCATCCTTCATGCTGACTGCCCTTTTCCCACCTCCTTGGCAAGTCATTTCCAGTAGTTCTTGGCGCTGTGTCTGGAACCATTAAAGTAAGTGCATCTGGATCTAGGATTTTTGGCTTTCAACCACATGGACTCTAGGACGGTTAGAGGGACCTGTGGGGGTAGCCTTAAAGTGTAAAGTCTACATAGGGATCTCATTAAGAGCCTCCTTGATTTCTTGGATGCAGATAAACCCATTCTTCTGGCTGATCATATGCATCTGGACCTCAGGGTAGGATCCCAACGCAGAAATGGCAGCGGTAATAGCGTCATCCAGGGTGATACAATTTGTGGTGACCAAGGGTTGAGCTTTGGCGTAAAAGCAGCAGGCGAACTCTGTGGGGCTTTCTCCTTTGTTTAATCAGATACCCATAAAAGCCTGTTTTAGGTTGGCTAGGGTTTGGTTGCTAATGACCTCTTGGATTAAGACCATGCGGACCTGATCCCATGTTGTGCACTCCTTCTAATGAGGGATCATAATTTCCTGAGCAGTGCTATCTAGGCAGGAGTGGATATGTTTTACCTTCTGCCAATCAGTGGCCTCCTCCATGGAGCTTTCATAATCGTACAGGAAGGATGCAATGCTCTCTTGGCTGGGAAAGAACCTTTCTTTAAAACTAGGTTTAAAGTTAGTACCAGAGGAGTGGAGAGGGTGTTAACACCAGGGATAGGTGTTGGCTCTGAAACCTCAGTTTCTGCATAGTCGTGGGGGCCCTACTAGTCTAGCCGGCGTTTTAGGCCCTCAATTTCCTCCTGGACATCATCCCAATTTTGGTTGAGGGAGGAAATAAAAACTTTGTCTGTGACTTGCTCTTTTAGAGATTGTATGTCAGCATGCTGGCAGTGAAACTGGTCTTTGAGGGTGGTTAGGTGGGTCTCAAACCCTCAACAAGTTTGCTCCAGCTTAGAGATGCAGGCATTGGTAAGCTCAGCAAAAATACTTAAGTTGCCCATTTCATCTGACAGGGCATCTAGGGAGACCCTAGGGTCAAGAGGGACTCCATCCATTTGGGGTCTGCATTCTTCAGCTACATTTTGAATTCGTTTATGTAAAACAGCCAAGGCTGTCATCACATCCTTCCACCAGGGGTCCTCAGGGCCAGCAGCGGTGGAAGCTGAGGGACCTGGGGGTCCGGGGGGTCCATGGGGACCCTCTGGCCCTTTTAGGACCATTACGCCCCACAGGACCTTCAGGCCCCTGAGGCCCTTCAGGACCTTCACCCCTAAATGGGTAGTTGCGGGAGGCCAGCTCCCAATAGCGTTGTTGCAGGGTCCCTACCAGATCCTCGACTTGGAGGAGGCCTTGATTCCAAGTTTTTTCAAGGTGTTGGATGTTCTGACGCAGCTCATCACCAAGATACCCAGAGATCCCATGATCTAACACCATTACCTAATCTCAAACTTCATTAATCAGCCGTCAATTATCAATTATGACCTCACAATTGTCATGAACTAAGGAGGAGGCTGCACTATAAAAATCGATGAGGTGGGTGTGTAGGACCTGGGATAGCCCCAGTTGTCATGAGACTTCTTGATGGTGCAACCCAACCAGTTGGAGTAGGTGATGGATGGCGGGGTGAATGAAATGGTGGAAGTAACAGTTGGGGCCCAATGTGAGTTCTGCTGGCAGCAGCTGGGCCGAGCCATAAAGGTCCCACATGGTAGAGGGAACAGCAGAGGCACGGGAACAACTAGTGCGGGCACCCACAGAGTAGATGCCATTTATTAGTTGTGGTATTACTTCATTAAAGTTTTCATATTGAAGTTGGTACTGACATCCATTGATAGAAGGCAAGGTGAACTGGAAAGCGGCTCGAAATTCTAATATTTTGGGTTGAGCGGCCAGTATTTCATGCCGCGAGGTACTAACCCATTGGGAAACGCTTCTTGACTGACCAGCGGTTTGGTCTTCTAGGCTTCTAGTATTTTTCATCGTGATAGACGTTTTCACTTGGTACATCTTGGAGCCCCCTGTAGTGAGCACCACTCTTGTCAGCGCTACAGTTCTTTTGACTGGTGCTGAGGTCTGAAGGTGGCTCAAAGCTGCTAATTCACAGAAAAGGGTTGTGAAGGAAGCGGAAAGTTGGGTAAGTTATCATGATTTATTAGGCTTAGAAGGATTCGATATTTATAGGGTGTGTTGGGACTCAGTGCCTCTGGGATTGTCGGAGCCTAATCCATTCAGGATCTTTACTGATCTTCTGGAATGGCCTCCTCATGGGCATCCTCAATAAATTGTGTCGCTCACCTGACTAAATTGGGTGAAACGCCGCCCCACGTGATTCCAAAATGGGGGAGGGGGCTCCTGAAGCCGATTCACTTTGGGTAGGTTTGGAAACCAATTTGGTACGGCCTGATCCGGAAGTGGGAAATTTGATTCAATTGCTATCTCGAATTCCAACAAGGGTGTTCCTTCCAGAGTGCAGGAATTACTCTCCAGCATACTCGTGGTTTCTTCTACAACACACTTTTTATCCAAACATCAGTCTGGGGATGGATCTAAGATGCTGGGTATATACTCTGTAACACAATATTGGTTTCATCATCTCTGATGGAATACTTGGTTTATTGATTGGTTAGAATAATTGTATGGCCAGTCAAGATGGCTTGAAACTTCTCAGGCTGGAATATTCGTGCATAAGAGTATATTGCTCTCTCTTCTAAACTGAATTCTGGTAATTTAGTCCATCTCTGACTCTCACGCTGACTCTAGGTGATAGTTGCTTTAATATACTTGTATCTTTAGCTAAATCGTAATCAATTCTTCAGCCAAATCTTGCTGGTAACTCCCAGGTGGTAGGTTCTTGTATCAACAGTGACAATTGGTGCCGATAAGGTAGGTAGCTCTGCTTTTTTCCCAAACAGGGCCTTAAATGGATACATGTTAAATAACTGGTAATGTTGAAGTTGATACGTTAACAGCGTGGATGGCAATTTGTCCCACTTTGACTTGTTGTTCAATGCCATCTTCTTCAATATTCCTCCCAAGGTTCCGTTCACATGTTCTTCTCTTTTATTGGAGAATGTTTATGGAGTAGAGAGTTGCTGTCTCACTACAACTATAACCTTTAAGAAACATCATGACAACTGAGATAAAGTCTACCCATTATCTGATAGCAGAACCTGAGGACATTTATGCCTTGCTATCACTTGGTAATACAAGAATTTGGCAGTCAATACTGTAGTATATGTCTTGGTCGCTGTTTCTGTGACTCGTTTTGTGAAATGGTTGACAGACATAATGATAAACTTGGATCCACTTGAGGAAGTAGGCAACGGTCCTTTCACGTCAATGGATACATTTTAAAGCGGTGCTGTTGAAAAATTATCCGTAATTAAAGCAATTCTCTAAGGGTTTGAAGCTCACGCAGGGTACATGCAGTTCCAGGGCCTGATGTACTTCCTCTGACAATTATTATTATTAGAAATGGTCTCTTAGGCATGCCAATTTCTTCTGGGTTGTCCATGGACAAAATGTTTTTGTGTTTCCATCACCAGTTCCACTTGATTACTAGTAAATATAAGAGTACCACTTGTCTCACATCATTCTTATAAAAATTCCCATAAATATGCCAGATATCTCTGGAACATCTTCTCAGGACAGCTTTTACTTAGTCAGTCTCATCTTACCATTTTTTCCCCGGTAATCTAATCAGGTCATAAAACAATTGCTCTTATGTGCTTGGAGGTGGAAAATTGGTAATTGCGACAATCTGTCAGTATCGAGGTGCTTAACATATGCTATGTGTATGAACTCAAAATCATACTTTTAAAATTGTACTGCACATTGGTCAAGGTATCCATCTGAATCCTTTATGTTGCACAGCTATCAGATGATGTGTAAACTTTCATGACTTTGAAGTTACTACATATAAGTAGGTTCTAAAAAGTGTATCTTTGCTCCTATCACCTCCAGGTACTCTCTTTACGTCACAGTGTAGTTCTTCTAAGTTCTAGAAAAGACCTTGTAGTTGTACTCAATGAGGTGGTCTATCCCTTCTTAGTCCAATTGTGCGATTATCACTCTGAGCCAATTTAACTAGCATTTTTTCAAATGTTAAACGTCATGTTGATGTCTGGATAAGCTAGTATTGATGACTCTACCATTCTAGCTTTTTAATTATTTGAAGGCCTGCTCTTTCTCCAGGACCTAATCAAACTTGGTTTCTAATATCAACAGGTAGGTTAGCGGTGTACCCAAGTCCAAAAAATGGGGGATACTCTGACAATTGTATCCCACAATCCTGATGAATATTTGGATACTGAGCATATTTCAAGGATGTTCTATGGCTACTATAGATTTGATTTTTCTTCTTCTTGAAGTTTGAGTAACTTTCGGCAGATCTGACGTCCTAGGACCCCAGCTTTCTTCTAGGAAGTTAACTTTGTTTTTTTAAGCTTCAGGTTTGACTCTCAGTAAGGTAAACACTTTTAGTAAGTGTTAGAAGTGCTTTTGGAAGACTGACTGAACACATTAATCTCATATAGGTAGATGATCATAATTGATAGCTTTAGATATCCAAAGATGCAGTCCAACGCTCTTGAGAAAGTGGAGCAGCGTTGCACAGTCCCTGAGGCATCCTCGTAGTTTCAAACAATATTTGACTTCTGGTCAGGGCGCACTTTTCTTGATATCCAGTTGATAGCTCCATTTGCCATCAGACTTTGGTTAGGTCATTATGGAGAAGTACTTTAATTCTTCCAAGCTCTTCAGTGCATCATTTATCTGAGAGAGCGGATATGAATTCTTCCTGTAACCTTGTTAAACCAATGGTAATCCAAAACCACGCGGTGTATTCCATCGTTCATTTCCATTATGAGAAGAGGCGAAACCCATGGCTCTTTAAAGGTCTGGTTAATCTGGTTTAGTGAGCTGACCTTGAGCCTTGGTGATAACTTTGTCCTCAGTTTTTAAACGGTGGTATGGTGTAGACTTGAAAGGGATGGCAGATATAGTGTCCATCCTATGAGCTTCTCCTTTGCACAATCTTTAGTCGTTTGGTCCAATGGTGAAGATATAGTTAAAGTCACTCATGAGCTCGTCCAATTTCTTTTACTCCTTGTTAGTCACATATCCAAATCCTAGTTCATCAAAATAACCCCACACCGTCTACTGATTTGAAGCGTCACAGCTTTTAATATGGCTTGGGTGAAGACTTGTCCCTTTCTAACATAGATAGGCTAAGTAGTAATGTTTTTTAATATGAAGTCAGTTCTCTGTTGTATTTGGTATAGAAGAACCCAGGAAGTACTCTTGACTCCTGTTCTCTGATCCTTGTGCTACTGTAGACTTCAAGTATCAAATTTGGAGTTATCTTCACACTGATGGAGAGTAAACTACGTCATTTTTCACCAGCCCTGATTACCATGGCCTCACTTGTGCTCCTTGATAGGCCTTCTTCTGCGCTAACTGTAGCAGGTAGTTGTTTAACGCCATTCTCTTAAGAATATAGGATTGAATATATTAATTGATTTGTTTCAACCAAGCATGTCCTCTGCTTGCGCAACTTGAAATCTTCATCCTTGTATACCAACGGCAGTTGGTAGCTGGGTATGCTCACAGTACTGATGGTGAGGTCGATATTTGGGCCAAACTTAAATAGAAACTGGGTGCCAATTGAGAAGTCATAGTTGTCGTTGTCCAGAACCATTTCTGAAGCCAAAAGAGCCAAGCATCCACAACGTAGTGGTCTCGTTGACTATGCTCCCAAAGCACATGTGACATCTGGCTCAGCCATCTAGTGTTTGACATTGTAGCTATGTCTGTCATAAGCTTTAGCTTCTTCAACTTGGAGGATATAACATTAAAATATGCTAGGTACCAGTAAAGCTAAGATGCGATCCCTTGTATTATTACTTTAACCTTTGTGACACACTTTCCAAATGGGTTCTCAGTCATCAAAACATCAGCGGCTGACTCTTTAAAGAAAATCAAAGCTTCTATCGTAGATGTGGTCTTAGTGATGTCCGCGGTCTTTGGTTCTAAGCTCTTGAAGGTAGACATCACAAGCTGCTCTTCTTTAACAGTGTTGATGATCTGGGTAGTTTCAGTGGCCTGTGCTAAATAGGTATCGATTAATCCAATTCTATCAATTCCATTTTTATAATAGTCAATCAGGTACAGCCACCGTGCTAAGAGCTCTAACACGTAGTGTCCTGCATTGACTACATCCTCATTTTCATGATAGTCTTCCCCTTTTGTCCAAGATCCACCCAGTTGATACATTATTGAATTTTTTAGTAGGAGTACATTTTCTTCTCAGTGGCGGTCATTGAACATAAGCATCAAAATGTATAGGTTTATGGCACTAGTTGCAGGAAAATACCCTTAAAGGCTGACGTTCTACTGGTTTGGAGTCTTATCTCTAAGTCAAACTCTTATCATGAGCGACTTAGACAGCCTTACTTTTTCATTGAGGAGGTGGTCTTGATTCCTTGTTTCCAACTTATAAGTTCCTTGACATTGAGTATAGCCTCCTTGATAGCCTTTAGTGACATTAAGGCTTTTATGGCTAAGGCCATATACATCTTCAAAGTAGGATACATCCCTTTAGGGAAATCACTACCACCACCTTCTTAGTCGTTAAATCTAGAATTCCTGTTGCATTTAACTGTTGCACCTTTAGGTAGTAGCATATGGTTATTTAGAAACTGACTGGTTCTTCCCCATCTTCATTAGTAGGAAGTTTTATTTCATGCTATAAACATCTTAATCACCTCCAAAATCTTTCAAGAGAATATTTTCACATCATTCTAAGTTAAGCCATGATGTAAACTTAAGATGAATATCACTTGAGCCCTACAATTCATGCTAAATTAAATGGCTAAAACCTTTTGGAAATTGCTCACACCATTCATATTGGTTTCATACATCTGTAGGAAATTTGAGATGATTCCATCACCTGATGTATACATTGTTTTAAAGAATAATTTAAAGTTCAGGTCCTCCTCAATAGGTTTGGCGTTCATCTTGAAAATTAGCGCAGCAATCAGTTGAGTTGCTAAGATCAGTGGATCTCACTGAGTAGCTGTTCAGGATAAGGTAGGGTCTGGTAAAATATATAGTTGAGCTCTCAACTCACCCAGATTCTTGTCCATGGTAAAAAACGTGTATTTTTGTTGTTCATAATGCTCTCCACAGTCACTCATATCATGGATTTTTATTATATTATTGTAATATGGAACAACATCTGTCTTCAATCTCTTTAATGAGGGATTCAATATATCTTTATAAATGTAAGTTTTACTCGCAATTGGTATAGCAGCAATAAGTGCTCTTCTAACAGTCTTTTTGATACGCTCAAGCTGGTTACATAAATCTGATACTTCATGTTCCAATGGTTAATGGCTTGAATGGATGGTTGCCTCCTCCCTTTCCTGCCTTTAATAGAATCTTCACCGTGATAGGCCTCCATATCTTCATCATCAATCTGTTATTGAGAAGTATCATGCTCTTTAATATGGTCTGATGATGTCACCCCTTTAATAAGCACCACAGTCAGCTTATGGCCCTATCTCAATTAACTTGTTGGGCTGTCTTGTTGTGGATGGGTTCTGTTCCACACAGACTAGACAACAGGTAAACTTTAGAAGGAACATGCAAATAAAACACTATTTTTCTTCTTCCATTGCTACTCAATGTAGCATCGCTTTGTCATTGAAACTGTTCATTGCCCTGCAATCAGATACTGTTTACAATTATAAAACTATTTTTGAAGTTATTATAACACAATTATAAAAGCTAACCTTGTTCAACTCTCCTTGGCGTCCTAAGTAACCCATGGTGCTCTACTAAATAGCGTATTCTTCTTTAGACACCATACTGGTTACTGGCAATTTCAAAACTTTAACAAAATTAAGTGGAAGCAAGGATAAACTTACAATTCTGTGTTAAAGGATGTTTTATAGAAAAAATCAGAGTTTTTAAGCTTTTTGTTTAATTTATTATATAAAATGAATGTATTTAATAGAAAATTGTGAGTGGGGTCAAGTAATAATGTTGGGGCTTCATAAACTTATAGTAAGACTTTTTTGTGCTCCACCTTATTGGTGGCATCCATTTCACCCAATGTTTGAATTTTTGAGCTCCATCTCACGATGGACATCCCTGCATTAGATGCTTGGTGGTCCCCTAATCAATAACCTCTTCTGAGTCTAGGGTAGCAATATCTCTTTTAATTAGTGCTTTATTGCCTGATTTTGAATATGCTGTTCTTCAGGTAATCTAACTGATGGCACTACTCCAATGCACATCGCTTCATAATTTTAATTGACTTTTAAAATAGATTGATTTCCTTTTTAAGCAATATTTGGATAGAAAGTTTGATTGCTTTTATCAGAGATAATTCAGATCAGTCACCTCTTCATAATTGATTGCTTGCAAGTTTTCAGACCCCTGAAGGTATAAAAAATGGGCAAATTTCATATTCATTGGCGTCAGAATCATCTTTTAAACTAACCGAGGCAAGCTGACCAGGGGGCAGACATTACTGATGCTCAAAAGAGCTAAATCCCCCATAATAAAATAAAATAAATTCAAAATGAGACAGACGAATCTGCTTGAACTGACGTGAAATTCAAACAGAATACACTAACCAAGTTGGAAGTGGAAACTGCTATATATCCATGGCAGTGGGTGAAGGGGGATCTGGAGGCTCTTCTTCCCCATCTTTGTTGTGGACATGTAGCAGCACAAAGCTATTAGCAATAGTGTGGTTGCATCATGAAAATGGGGGCCAAGATAACAAAGGGGTGCTTGCAACTCAATGTTTGCAATGAGTAGAGTGGAAATATAGTCTGCAAGTTCTTTTTCCGCTTCAAGGCGTACTTTAGGTAGGGTTGCGATGGTTGCAAGGTTGTTGTGGGTAATGCGGGTCTTTGGGCCAAACTTTGCAACCGCTGCAACTTTTTAAGCTGTTGAATTTGCTTCCTGATATTGTTGAAGATGGTCTTTTTTCTGTTTTGGAAGCATGGTACTAGGTAGGGTAGGAGGTGGCAGGCCTGTAGCCAGTACTGCAACTGATTTTTCAATTGCTTTATAGGTTGGGTGACATTTGGGGGAGGCAACTGCCTCTTCAGCTAGTTGGTGGTCACTTTTAAATGGGGTGGCATCAGAGTGAGGTGCATAATGGCGCTTTGGGAATTGGGCCACATATTCAGTATTGAGGTACATTTTATATGGAGGGAGCCCAGCCCATTTGGATTCAGGGATAAACTCGCCCAATTTGTCAACCTCAACCAAATAATCCCATGGATTTTGGTTGAATTTGATTTGGGTTGTTTGCATATGGGTTATCTGTTGCGTCTGGTTGAGAGGATGGTTCAGAACTTACTTTAGCCCATTCTAGCTCCTGATTGGTGGGTTTAGGAGAAGAGTTTCGTTGAGGTAATTTTTGGTTTGTTGATTCAGTGGTTTCTGTGGCTACCACTTTGGGGGGAGGGGGAAGAATAATGCCCCATTTGAAAAAAGTTATTGGATCAGCTATGAGGTCATCGTTCATAGAGTTGGGTGTGGATGCCACAACTTGTGAGATGGAGGGGCAGTGCCATTTTGAATGGTCCATTTCAAAACAGGTAGGGAAAATGGTGCACCCTCCATCTACTCGAGCCCAAAAAGGAAGGTCTGGGGAAGAGGGGATAATGGTGCGAGAGAGGATTAAGAGAGCTATTTCTGTTGATACTGGATGAATAGCCACATAGGTGTGGGGGCCTGCAAGACTAGTGGCTTCATTGGGAAACACAAATTTTATCATGGAATCAGAACTATAAACCAATAATACAGCGATAAATTCAATGATTAAATTGGATGGTAGGTGGGTAGAAATGCCAACAAACTGAACCACAAGAGTGGTATCAGTGGGCAACCAGATACAAGTAGTTGGGAGGAGGGTGCCCTGGAACACCAGGGGGATGGTAGCTGATACTGCAGCATCATCTTCACTTAAGAAGCCAATATTAAAATACCCCTTGAAGGGGCGGAAGCTAATGAATCCTGCAGGCTGCATAACAGCCTGGGCTTATTTGATAATGGCTTTGTCTGAATAGGGGAACAACTTAATATATTCAACCCAAAGGCCAAATTGCATGTTTCTTTGGGGGAGCACAAGGGGGCAGCGTGGCACCGCCTGGGTTTGGGCGAGATGTAAGGCTAAGTCCTTAGGTGGAACATAGCATGCTGAATAATTCAGAGGGCTAACAGATCCACCCCGAGCATGTTTCAAACAATGGCAAAAAAACATTAGGAGGTGGCGCACCACTGCCCCACATGGGGGCAGTTGGTGTCAAACTCATTGACATAGGTAACTTGAATAGGGAAATGAAGAGTGGAGCTGTTTTTACTAAATTTTAAGCTACAATTTGACCAAAAGTGAGTAAATTGAGAAAAGGTAACTTTAATGGCATCAGCGTCATCTTAATACTGAAAATCTCTTTGGTCAGCGGGTACCAGATTGTTATGCATGAAGTAATATCTAACCAACTGGTAAGTTTTTTAGGAACATCATCATTTATCTAAAAGGCGTTTATTTCACTTATCTGCAACTTAGATATTAGTACTTAAAGTTTGCAATAAAGTATACTGGTGTGGTTCCTTCCAAAGGGCGAGGAACTACTCTCCATCATACTCGTGGTATATTTCACAATACATGGTGAGATATAAGTCCTGTTAGCCTGTTAAAAAAGAGCTTATAACAATTGAAAGAATCAAGTGCTAACCTTTTGAAGCCTGGTTCCTGTTGATGAGATTAAAATGCTATGAGTTTAGACACTAGAGAAATTTCTCTGCATAACGGTGGTATGACCAGTGTTTTGATAGCTGTTGCAAAAGAGAGCTTAAAAGTCGTTGGGATTTGTGAAAGCATATGAAATGAACCTTCCAAAAGATTGATGAGCAGCTCAAATTCCCTACTCTGGGTTTAAGCTTGACGAGACAATAAAGTTGTCACCTTTTTAGTCAATGCCCACAAATGAGTAAGAACATATTAGAAAAATTCATCAATTTCTGGAAGGTTTAACCTAAATTAAACCTAAATTGTTAGACTGAGTGAAAATGCATTTCAAATCACAGAGTTATCATTTGAAAGCTCTAGAACAATGATGTGGCAACAACCTGGATGTCAAGAGAAGACGAAAATTTCTTAGACATCATATTGGATGAGAAGTGAAGATCCTGATCAGGAATACACAGGTGCTCTCTGCGCCACAAAGCTCCCACACATCCTATATAAGGATTATAACTAAAAAAGTAATTTTAGGAATTATAAACTTTTTTTCTGTGAGCATCACTTTTATAAACAAAAGATTAAATAGCTTAAAGTATCTAATCTAGTCTTTAATGAACAAGCCAGACAGGGATGAGTACGCGTCTAATTTAACTAAACAAATGTACCTTCTCAAATGTGCTTATGGGAGAATTTCGGCACAGGAGGCTAAATTGCTCAATATTAACTCAGTGCTAAAATGGGACCATATCCCATATGCTGACTGTCTGAAGGCGGCCCAAGGATTCCACTTGATAAGCAATGTCAGCCATATATTCCCCTAATCTTCTCGTGAGTTTGGGGTGTAAATCACCTTTGGTGTAGAGGAACCCTTGTTATTATGAAGCAGTAATTTAAGAAATTCCTAACTGATTCAGCAAAGTGAAAATCACCTTTAAGCTCACCATAATAACCCTGGATTTAAGCTTTCAAGATGCTAAAGGGGAAGATATGGCGGTCTCTCAGCCCTTTGTTATAACCTATACTAAGCTTCATAAATAAAGGAGCTAGAACAAGTTACATGCAACATACCCATGACACGCGCCTCACCTTGGGATGATAAGAACATATTGATGCACTGGTTAACCTTAACCAAAGTGAGATAAGCTTTCTAGAAAAGTCACTACTGAAAGGGTAATAACATTTGTAACTTTAGTACATCTTGAGATGAAGAAACTCCGCCTTCTCCCCATTTGACAATAAACAAGGATTGGCTATGATATGCCCCAGGATGGATACTGAGGGGAATCACACCAATTTAATTTAAAGCCTTAATTATATAACCTGATGGCAACCAGTAGCGCCCATTTGATATGTGTCTTTAGAAGTGTAGCCGCATATGTTCCAGTTGCACTAAAGTAGAACAAGAACAGCACCTTTCCTGAAACATTGTAAGCTCTCAAATACATGGAGATAGAAACAATAAGTGTTGAATGGTTGGCTGGACATAAATCGTCAAGTAACTTGATAGGGGAAATAAAATTAGCAGATGCTAATTTATTATGTATCATATTGAAATTATTAGTGATTATGGACCAAAGAATCTTAAGTATATCCAAACTTGGGATCCGTGGCCTAGCAATTCCACTCAATAATATTTGACTATGATGTCATGGGCCCAGTGGTTTTGTTGGTTAAGTCAGACTTAATAATAGTCAACTTGATGACTCAGGCACATGGTATTTGTTGGTCTATGTCAATTGTTTTTGAAATGATTGAGTTTTAGATTGAATTAATTACTAATTAGTGGTACAAATCACCTTGGTATGTGCTGCCAATTGCTTGAGAGGAACATTGATTCGCTATTTGCAGATGTGTCAGTAATGCTGCCTTGAGATATTACGAATTTGACACTGACCCTGAGGCCATGTAAGATGCCCCCAAGTCAAAAGGATTGTAGACCCTCAGATGAACTATTATATCTTTCTCTGGCCAAGTGACATTAGAAAATGAGACGTCATGGGTAAGATGTGGCAACCATCAAACCTATAAATTATTTCCAAGTTGATACTAATAAAGCGCAATCGTCTTATAAGTTACAAATTAGTTGTCTAATATACAAACTTTTTGTATTTAATACTTTTCCGTTTTATTAAGTTGTGAAATTACTTGGGATCGTAAGGATCAGGGCAGCAAGCCATTGTCCAACTAAACAGCAGAAGAATACAGCTTCAAGATGTCGTTTCCAAGGAGTTATATCTTAAATATTGTCACCATCTAATCTATTGTCTCCATACAATAAACGCTCAAAACTTCAAATTATTTCTGAAGAAGAACAACCCAATTGAAGTAGGCCTAAAATTCAACACCCAGCCAGTCCCCAAATGCTAATGATCCATTGATGACTATCCATTAAGGACATGGGCTAAGTATGAGATATTGCTTCCAGTAATACAAGAACAAAGCAAATATGCTAAGAAAGTGTGAAGAGCTGGTAAAAGAGAAGAGAAAAGTATAGAGAAGGAGTAAAAGGAAGCGGAGGCAAGGAGGAAGTAGCCATACTCAATATAGAGCAACAGCAGAGACAACTGGTGGGTATGACCTCCCCCAGAAGTCTCAACCCACCAAAACTTTTGCCAAGAATATCGCCATCCCATGGAGGATACACCAGTCAATCAAGTCTAGAAAGTTATGAAGATTGGCTCATCGGCTAAATCAACTCCAGTTTGCCAATCAAATGACTTACAAGTCCTAGATAATGTAAACGATGAGGATCCTATTGCTGATTAGATCTAGTAGGGTTGGATGACCCCAGAGTAAAAATTAATATATAAAAGCGCCTGTCTGTCTATGAGATCCCAATGACCAAATCAAGAAAGTTACTCTTGATGTCAAGAAATCAGTCTAGATTCAATATGGAGATGGTCACATATAGTGGGAGTACTAGGCTTGCTAGCAATAAGAGCTTTTATTATTGCAGGACTCTCATCCACCAAGTCCCAGGATAAAATATGAGGGTTCCTGATAGAGTCCACAGCAGTTGCACTTGAACTTCAAGAAAAAACCTTTTTGGGAAGGATTGTTGGACAATTATAAGTTTGATATCTTGAGAAGAGTGTTTGGGTGATAATAATGATAATATTGGCCAAAAGGCCCTGGCTATTTCTTAGTGGAACCCCTCTAATTGGGGTAATACTTTTGTAAATACTTCTTGACAAAAATCCTCAAGTTTGGGTAGTCAGGCTACGCCAACACTGCGGCGGAATCAGACAAGTCATTGAGAGGTCCCATTAACCAATCTGGATTAAATATACTGAATTTTGCTAAATGGACTAGTCCTACCTAGTATTGACCCTCTAATGGTCATTCCATTGAATCACAGTGAGGCTTAAGAGCTCCAATAGGTCAAATCCCCATATTCCCTAATTCAGACATTACTAAGCTAATCAAACTATCGTATTGATTTCCCTTTGAAACTCAATATAGTTTAAATACTAAGCTGCTAGGTCTTAAGGGGGTTCATTTCTTATCTTCTAGAGGTTATTAAAAAAATCTATAAACCATTTAATTCTTCAACTTCTTTTATTTTAAGTTTAAAAAAGTGGTCAAATAACCCCATAATTTATTTATCCTATCAGTGGAGATCCGTACTTTTCCTGCCATTAAATTGTTGAAAATCAGTTGTAAAAATACACCAGAAAGCCAACCAAAAAGCCTGATTTCCAAAGATCAATTTTTGGATATAAATCAGAAGCTCAGCTTTCAGATCACTGTTTTTGATTTCCAGTGATATTACTTTTTGTGCCTGATCTTGCACTTGGAGACTCAGTGAATCAATATCCTGATACAATTGAGTAATGGAGCATAAGGCTTCATACAGATCTGCATTAAGTAAGTCAAGCTGAACCTAATAAACTCAAACATACTAATTCCTTTTTCAGGCGATCATAGCCTAATGGGATTTTAGAAAGTCAGCTGGCATGGACACTCAAATAGTCACATAATTGACAAAACAAAGGAATTATATGTCTAGTCCTCATGGTCATCCTCTCTCAATTCAGTGTGTTTTGTAACTTCTTTCTTATAGAATTCTTCATATGGGTAGAGTGATGTGTTATATCAGCTACCTTTTGAAAAGGTATTCTCCACTTATACAGAATACAACTGACAATATGAAATAAGTCAAAATTTAGCTGTCAGCCAACCCTTCCTCAATCTGGAGGGCGTCATGAGTTAACTCTAATTATAAAGTTCAATGACTTGGTGATCATGAAAGTTCATAACCTACATCCCTAGTAAAAGAAGTTAATGTCATTTGTGAGCTTCCAAGCTCTCATCCAGGCCGCCAATGTCAATATATTGATAGACAATTATTGCTAGCCTAGAAAACTAAAGGGTACTTTTACTTAAGATTACTCTTTACTAATTGTTATTATGTGGAGCTTTCCAAAGATATTACTGAATGTCATGCGGCGGAAAAATTGGTAGTTGTACAAGTATCAAGTAATATATAGCTTTCAAAAGATACCCAGGTGTACTTTAAAGCATCAGTGACAAAAATCAAGTAACCATGAAGTTACCATTCAGATACTCTTAAAAACTTATATGTAAGATATTGGACACCGAGGTTAGAGTTTGTAATTTTAACAGACAAGAAGAAAAAGTTCCGCTGTATTGGCCTTTCCTTCATCACTTTCTGAACTGCTAACATGTGTAATATATGGTCATTCTCCTTTATCCATAGGCTTGTGTGAATGCGTTGCGTTGAGTCCAAATGGAAGATGTTTTAGTTTAGATCCATATAGTAAAATTGGAGCGAAGGGTAACAGAATGTAACACTTGTAGTGAGCACCACAGTGTTGAAATCAACGCAGGGATATCTGATTCTGGCTGTATATGTCAATAAACACTGATGACAAGGTACTTATTAATACAGTGTCCTAAATAAACGCTCAAAAACTTAAATTCATGAGAACTGTATTTTCACTCTAAAATGAAAGAAAAAACATGTATAAATACTGAAAGTGACTTATAGGCTCTCAGTTGTTGAATTTTGGTCATGGCAGGTTCTCTACTTACTGTTTAGACCAAGATTCTCTCTCAATAACATTCCCCTACTAATATGCTGCTATAAATCCCTCAATCTCTTTGGCGAAAGTACTTTACAACTTACTAGCACTGAAGAATTTTGGGTCAATAGCATAATAATCAGAAAAGACAAGTAATGCAGGGCTATGTCGTCAGGTAATTTTATATTAATAGTAATCTGTCAATTAAGACTAAGTCACTATGAAATGGATAACGTTTATATTAATAATAAACCTATTGATGATGAATCTATGCTGGTGCGGGGGAAAATTAATTGATGCTATAATAGATTATAAAAAACCATGTCATAGAGCGAGGTAATCAATATTGAGACTAGAGATTATCACAGGTGGGAATTAAAAATATGATTTTAAACTTTAAACCAGATGTTGGATGCGAAGAGATGAGGTAACTAATAGTATTTACATCACTATAGATTGACATGAGAGAAGCAGCAATGTGAGTTAATCTTAGACTGTGTCTACATATCAGCTAAATATAAAATCAGAAAGATATCATTTTTCAGGCGGTTGATCAGACATATTGTAAAAGATGCAACGTAAAACATAGTAAATTTTCTTTGTAGTGGTATATTATGGGCATTAATTGTCAATAATCACATGGAAGTGGGCATTAGCTTCATAGTTGCCATTTATAAAAGTCCCCACTTTTTATCCTTTATATGGTAAACTGGATTAGAAGAAATTTTATCTAATAGTTTGTATATCTTTTGGAAGATATATATTTTGATCTACATATATTGTAAGAGTGACATCTTTGGATGATCCTTATATGATGTCAAATTTACTAATAAACTACCTTTTGGCTAATATAAGCTCCCTGTCATCATACATTAAGGCACCTAAGTTTAATAAACCATTCATGAACTTGTGCAAGCACCCACTTTTTTACATCCGTCTCCATGGTGACTTATAATACGATGGTCATTCCCCACATGACGGTCATTATAAGTACCCTAAAGTCTTCTTCGTTGACCCTGATCACGCTAGTCCTTGTTGTTCATGGTGCAACGCCCGTGATCACTTTTACACCAGTTGCACATCTTAAAAACAGTTATTCTACGCCACTAATTAAGGGCCAAACTTTGGTCAAAATCACTCTCACATGGAATAGGGATAATAATTAAAAAATACAATTTGATCTATTAAAACGATATGACCCCTGAAGCCTTTTGTCATGCATTTGAAGCTGCAGGCCCAGTGTATTTCAGACATCCTTTGCATCTAAGCCCCTCTTCCCGTAAACACACCCTCTAAACTCCCAGTGCCAACACCCTCACAAACCAAGCGTAAACATTTTTTACATAACGCTCCTCGTCGTCACACCCAAAAAGTGCTCTGCTGCGCCCAACCTGGCTCCTCCAGGATTTTATCGCATCAAACCTCAGCTCCCACCAGAGCTTATCCCATTAACACTATCATGAAAACCCGTGGCCCACATAGTGAAGCACCATAAAGAGTCCCTTACCCACACAACCCATTCTTTATAGATCCTTTCAAGGGTCAGGAAAACGAAAATATTGACTCAGACTTGTCTAATAAGGACCTTGCAGAGGATGCCGTTGAGCACCTTCAGGAACTTCTCTGCAACG
Organism: Massospora cicadina; assembly: GCA_022478985.1. Classification (NCBI taxonomy): domain Eukaryota; kingdom Fungi; phylum Entomophthoromycota; class Entomophthoromycetes; order Entomophthorales; family Entomophthoraceae; genus Massospora; species Massospora cicadina. The sequence goes on from JAKSZP010013167.1 coordinate 257,813, forward strand.
CAGTGGAGCATCGTTAGGATGGCTTATTATGTCCTCCACCACCTAGCTTCTCCTTACCTTCAAGCCCCTTAGTACTCCAAATGGATCACCGCCTATAGTCAAGCTAAAGGATTTAAAAATTGCCCGCCTTACAGCTGAAGGCGTGAGCACTGGCAACAATATAACATGGAATGGAACAGCTATGGTTACCCGTGTCACACTCTAGAGCTACAATCCATCAACGAGAATGAAATGCTGGACTTTAAAGTGAATCCACCTCACTTGCAATTTAAGGTCAGCGCTAATTGAAATTGTCATTGTAAACGAGCCCCAATTATCCCTACAAACATAATTTATGGAATAAAAAATTTTGGAAACAACTCTTTCTGGATAAACCATGCTGCATTAAATATTTAAAACCTTAGGTTAACCCCACTCTTTCTCAAAACATCTAGGTGGCCATCTCATACTGGCTAAACTTACCACTTCAGATGACTCCTTCTTTGCTTCAAGTATCTACATGCCTAATGCAGGTCAAGAACAGAACTGGCTCATAGAAGAGCTTGCACAACTCAGTCTCTCATGTAATACCGTTCTCTTAGGGGATATCAACACTACTATAAGTTGCGTTTAAGACTCCTATCCCTGCACAAATGATTGCCATGGCTCATGTCAATTTCAGTAGTGTCGTCCATATAGAGGCTTCACTGATGCACTCTCCTTAAAGCGTCTGACCTCTTTTTTATAACTATAATACATATAATGGAGGGGATTTCCAGTCATCGTCACAGATTGATATGGTACTGATTATCCCCTTTCTTGTTGGCTGCATCTCCTCTCCCAAAGCTTGCAACAACGTGAGCACTTCATATCACTCACAGTTGTACATAAAACCACTTTCAGAGCATCTGTATATTTTGGCTGATGGTTGCCCCTTGCACTCCTTAAAAATTCATTAGAGAATAAAAAGCTTTAACAACCATCCGAGTTACTTTCACCCCACCCCCCCACAACACCTGTTTAACCCTATTGCTAAATGGGCGGCGACCAAAAAGGAACTAACTACGTCACTATAATTACGCTGAAAGTTCAGATGGCCGTGGCTTGTAACAGAGTCAAATTGCTGAATACAGAATCAGTCACCTGGATCGAAACTTATAGTCTTCAACCTCTTCCAGTTGATTGGATGACTGGGAAAAAGCGTAGGAACATCTTAGATTGGAACTCATATTACAGAAGTGTGAAAAACCGACTTAGCATCATCTTGTTATCATGTTCAGTAGGAACACCGCATTCACTCTTTTTTCAGAAGCAAAAAGCTCAGACAACAGCAATTAAGATCATAGCACTGAAGATTGGCACACCACCATTGATAAAGGCAATTAGTAAGAGCTTCACTGCTTTTAATCCTGCCTTTTTTGCTGACCATATGGACCTTTGAGGCATTCTGGACTACCTTTAGCGGGCTTTAGCGCGCTATTAAACCATGGGCTAACGAAGCTTTACTGGTGCTGATTTCCATCCTGGTGGTAATAGAAAAAAATTTCTTTCCCAAAACTTAAAGTCTCTGGCCTGAAGATATAACCTTTGAGGTGTACTTTACAGGACTTGCAGTTGTATCCAAAGCCCTCTGTGACCTTTTTTCTGCACTCCTGGCAAATGCCATATTCCCTGATTTAAAAAGATTAATCATGACCTCATTCAAAAGATGTTGGAAATTGAGAACCTGTAAAATTGGCGCCTAAGTGATTAACTTGGACCACAACCTATTTACAACATTTTTGCCCAAACGCATCAAAACATGGGCGTTAACTCACCTCAATCCTTCCCATCATGGTTTTTCTCCATGGAGGTCACTATGGAATGACTATAAAGATCTTTATGAATATTTGGCAGCTAAGAAACATAGGTAAATTAGCTTAATGTCTTTCTTGAATTGAAAATAGCTTAAAGTGGTGGCTTGGAAGAACATCAATATTTTTGTATCCCGTTTCCACCTCCCACTCACAGCTCAGTGATAATTTTACGCTTTATGACTACACACCAGAGTCCTTTCACCAATGAGCTTTACAGCAGTGCCAATCTGGAAAGATTTTTTAGAAAAGGGACCCCATAATCCTATTCCTCTTTAGTTTTACCATTGGCACCCTTTTGGCATCTTTACAAGATAGGTTAATGTGATTATGGTCTCAAGTAACCTCTACCCACATCATGACATTTGTGGATGACATTGACATCACATTTGTCTGCTCTGAGGATGTCACCTTTACTGTCGTGCCCCATAAGAAATATACCAGAGCGTCTAACGCTAATATGAACACCTTTAAGACAATGTAGTACAGGTTGTTTACCAACCTTCCCCTTGATGTTTGGCCTTGAATCCATGTGCGGTATCTTACATCATCTGGGTGTCCTGAGAAACTACAAAGAAGTCTCTTAATTAAAATGAGAACTTGATCATGGATTATTGGACCCCATTATTGCCAGATGGAACCTTAAAACCATAATACCCTAGAGTCAAGCCATGATGACTAACGTGTTTCTCCTCTCCAAAGTTGAGCCCTCAAGCACATTTTCCATTCATAGGTGAATATTATACGCTGCTCAAGGTAATCCTTGGTTGTAGGATCCTAAGTTGTAAATGATATGAGTTTTACCTTATGGTAAAAAACTTGTTAGTATATTATATGCCTTATGTCTGAAGGTTACTAGAAACTTTCTTAAAATTTTATCTACTGTTATGATATGATACTATCATTGTGTTATTTCATTTAACAATTTAAAAGATTAGTAACTGAGATGGCTCAATTACTTAAGTAATGGTTATATTAGCCTAACTAAAACTGTGTATGACAGCAGGCAAGTAGCTGATATATAGATTCAGTTTCATTTATTATATATTAAATTTATAGCATTTTAGTTGTGGTGGCTTAGGAAATTATCTTATAAATAAATCATTATAAATGCATGTTTATTCAAGACCTACTCCTAGACTTTATACCAATATCAGATAAACTTGTCACAACTATTCTATGGAAAAGATATATAATTTTCCAATTGACTTGATTAGTACAATGTTTCAGGTATAAGTTTGGCAATTTTTCTTATTTAGTTTTAATTTAATTGATTTTATCAGTCAATTATATGGTAAACTTTCAAATATCTATCTATATCACCTCATTTTATTTATTTGGTTGATTTAATTGGTCAATCTATAGTAAAAATTACTGATCACCAACTATAATAATTAATTCTAAATTTAGTTGATTTAATTGGTTAATCTATACTAAATTTACTGATCGCCATCTACAATAATTTATTTTAGATCTAGTTAATTTAATTGGTCAATCTATAAAATAATTACTGATTACCATCTACAATAAATCAATTTAAATCTAGTTGATTTAATTGGTCAATCTATTTTAAATTTACTTATTGCCATCTACAATAATTCATTTTAATTTAGTTGATTTTATTGGTCAACCTATGCAAAAACAATCCACACCCATAATAATTTATGCTCGTATTTAGTACTAAAAAAATAATTTATGCTCATCATGCTATGATCTCATACTTGAACATACCCCCCAGCCATAAAATATATATCATGTCAATATATACTATATCAATTGGTTGATTTAATTGTTCAATATATAATAAAATTACTTATTAACATCTATAATAAATCATTCTAAATTTAGCTTAATTAATTGGTTAATTTATACTAAATTTACTGATTTAAATCTACAATAATGTATTTTAATCTAGTTGAATTTATTGGTCAACCTATGCAAAAACATTTTACACCCATAATAATTTAAGCTCATCATGCTATTATCTTATACTTGAACTCACCCCCCAGCCATAGAACATATATCATGTCAAGATTTAAACCCGCATACAAGTGTAGCAATCAAGTTGGCTCATGTGGTTTACAACACTGCCAGTTTTATTATTTTTTCCCCTTTAAAGGTAATTTAATGTGTTATCCTTTAGTGAAGACCTGGCCATGGCCACAGCAACAGTGTCAATACTTTATCTAAAATGCACACAGAATACCTGCACTTGGTTGCCAGCATATGGTACACTGGTAGTTCTAGACTTACGTTTCCAATAATCTTTTTCCCAACCAGCTCCTTCATGAGATCCTGGAGGGATTGGTCAGTTACAGCGCTGATCCTTTCCTGCATCTTGTGGTTCCCAACAGGGAGAGCCACCTTGTAGGGCCTCACGCCTTTGCAACTATCAGCTTATTCCATAAAGGTACCCATCTTGCCATCCCCCTGCATAATAATCTTCTCTGACTTTCAGCCAATCAGCATCTATGGCTGGCCCATATTTTCCCATTTCTAATCCATTCAATTATCTTAAAAGGGTTACCAAAGATGCTAACAAGCTTTTCTCATGAGCCTCAAGTTTGATTGACCAGAATTCTTTCATCCTCCCAAGCTTGCTCCTCTTCATCACTTACACCCTTAACCAAGTTTCCCAGTCTACTGGACTCACTATCAGCTTGCTATTGAAGCATATGCTGTCCACCAATGTTCTCACCCCTAAGACCTACACACATTCATGGAGCTTCTTGTTGAAATGATTCCCTGACCTGAATTTCTATCTGACTTCTCTTAGGAAGCTTGAAATGGTTTCAAAGAGCTTGCATCTATAAGAGCTACACATGTGCTAACGCTGCCAAGCTACCCTTTTTATTCTCGCCTTTCCAAAAATTTTAACAGTGAAGGATTTTACTGTGTACTAAATTTTTTAATAATGAGCTACTGCTTGGCCAATACATCAAGGCAATGCAAAATACCTCATCAATGAAGATAACATGAGGTTCTTTGCCTTAATAACCTATTGCCAACTCCCTACTCACAATTTTGTTTTCTCTGACGCATGCCCTCAGGTCCACACCAGACATAAAAAGCTCCCCTACCACCATTTGCTATCCAATATGGCAGCTTAAACTAGCCTCTGAGGTGTAATAGTGAAGATCTTCTATTTAGATATATTTGGTGCACGCAAAGTTTGATGTGTGTCCACCCCCCTCTTGGGTTGGGCTTTGCTTGTACTAAAAGATAGATAGCTCTTTGGTTCATTTTAATATTATCAGGTCTGCAATACCATTGAAACAAGTTAGTTCTATTTTCATATATCACTAACTGATAAAAAGTACTGATCTTGCACGTAATTTTATCTATTTAAATTTTGGGTTTTTGGTCTTAAAGAATACATTTATCAAAGAGTTCTTTGTGTACCAGGAGAACCCCTTGATGCTGTTGCTCACTTTAATAATGGTAAATCAACACCGCGTTTTCTTCCAAACCCAGGGCAACAGTTGTGGTTTGGGAATGTAGTGGCCCTTCACCTGACCTACTGGTTGGGCACCAGCTGAGATGACAGTAAGAGTGTATTGCTGATAAGAGCATGCTTCTAAAATAACAAAGGTGACTAGGTGAAATTTAAAGCCTGCTGCTATATCATATCTTGGCCATAGGTTTGTGACCAGGTGGGAGGAGACTTGCAACTCAATAAGGATTTTCTTTATTAGAGTTGCTATTATCTGTTTTGTATATAAATTTAAGTGACTTTCTTTCATTTAGTTCAGAGATTTTTGCCCACATTCCCAGCTGACTAGATTACCAGGGGTCGCTTGGGGATAAAAAATATAGCGAAGTGAATTGGATATCAGTTGACCTTGATTTTGTGTTAACAATGTTTGGTGGATATTAGGTAGTTCGCCTGGTTCAGATCCATTAATGATCAATCCAGGTGAATGCTTAAGATATTTTCGTGCAGAGTTACCAATGAAATGGGGCATCTGATAGTTGATTGATGATTAACTATCAGGTGTACAAATTGGGATTAGTCAGGTTTCATCACCAACCAATTAGGAATTTAAGGATCAAGTTGCGAGGTAAGTGATGCCACATGCAACTAGCAATTCAATCAGTTGGTTTATGACCTGCCTTAATTGGTAACAAGTTCTTTTACCTAAGCAGGTCACTTGCCAAATATGGTTGGTTCGCTGGGATCAAGAGGAAAACGTTATGGACAAGTTTTTTAACTCTTTCTATTTTATGACTCAATGATGTCTGATGACGGAATACTAGCCAGGATGGGGAAGGTCATCGCTGATGAGATTACAAAGGGTAATTCAATGGCAACGGCTGCCTTTTTAATCAATGAGATGCCAACCAAGAGTTGGGCACCAAATTCCCACTATAAATTTCCTTAAGAATTTACTTAATAAAAAATTAATTACCAGATTAATTACCAAAGTAAATACCATAATTAATTATTAGTTCTACTCTCCTTCAAGGAAATTATGGCTGTGTGCTTTAATTGGAGACTCTTTAGGATAAAGAGTAATGATTGAGGATCCAGAGAAGAGAAGCTGAACTGAGATGGGAATTGCTGCTGACTGTGTGTCACCAGAGAGAAGCCATAAACGAGGGTCTGAGAGTGGCTCAAGGTAGGTGGTATATGGAAATATTCCTGTTGATGACATATTAAGTATTTTAAGGAAGAATTCTGGTCAAGAGTTGGACCCAACACTAGTGATTTATTCAACTATGGATAATAGTCTTCATACTATTATTAAATGAATATAAATTATCAGAGAACGCGAAGGATTACCAACATTAAAATTGTGCAGCTAAAAACCTTAGAACTATCAATCAGAAAAGCCTAAGGATTTTAACAATTGGTGCTCACTACAGCGGATAGTATAGTAGGATATACTAGGACACAATGTCATACAAGGACAAATTAAGAAAACTCTGTACAGAGCTGGTAATTGCCAGCCAGAACGTCTTGAATTTGTGGATCAATGAGAATTCTCTGCCTTTGAGGAGAGATTTACCAAGATTGAGGAAGGGGTCAAAAATGTCACTAGTTTTGGCAATGAGTTACTAGGAAAAGTAACGTCATTGAAAAAAGGAAGAAGATTTAGTTTAAGGAGTCTTTATCTTGAAGATATAACGTGAAGCAGATCACGTTCAATTATGGGCATTCAGCGCAGATTTAGAGTGACTGATTAAGCAAGTTGAGGATTTGAAGACTTACAAGTGTGCATGTGAGCCACATGCGACGACCAATGCCAAATAGAAGAGCTTTATGGATACCAGTTGGAAAGATGACTACCCTAAGAAATATGCCGCCCACTTTTGCAGCCAAATTAGAGATAACTCCCAAAATTACTCCTAAAGTTAGTTGAGTAGCTGAACCAAGAGTGGTGGCTAGAGAAACTTTGGAGGAATTTAAAGTGACACTAAAATTACCTACTTTCCATTAGATAAAGCCCCTGTGTTTTTCCAATTATTCAACATGACAATGTTTGGATATGGCAATTGTCAATAAGCTTTGACAGTGATGAATTGCTTAATATCAATTGTCAGAACCTAGTGTTGCCCCATCTAGTTGGTGACAGCTGATTGTACTCAGAGGCCAAGGCAGCCGTTATAAAAAATTTTGGAAGTCCACACGCATGTCAAAGGGCAAGCAAGAATTTTTGGGAATTCAATTTCAGAAGGATGAATCCTTAGCAAGTTTCGCCGATTGTTTCTATCAAAAATTGCATAATTTGGTTGGAGCAAAAGTGTGGATGGTTTTAATGCACAGATTGCACTGCAAGAGGCCCTTTGGCCCTATCACAATTTTCATTGAATGATATATTCCATGTTCATGACGGAAATTACCACCTCTCAGATGGTGGATCATTTGAAAATATTGGGAGCTACCTTTGATGCTCTGAATAGAAGCTATAATTATATCCAGTATAAAATTTGAATCCCACAAAGGGTACTGAGGGCGCTAAGGAGTTGAATAACCTAATCATGCCGGTAATAGCCCAAAGAGTTTATGTGGATCAATAAGAAGAAAAAAAATCTTTTTTTGGTGCAGAAGAAAAGGACATTTTGTGGTGCACTGCAAGAAATCTAAAAACAGATCAATTTGGTACAAGTGAAAGAGTCTAAACCCACAAGGAGTCAGGAAAAGGGCCCATGGCCTATATGTGGAACAGTCTAGAGCTGCGGAAGAACCTGTTCCTCCCAATATTATGCATGAAGAAATTGCAATTAGTGCTATGTTTGTCGATGATGATTCATAGGATCAACTATATTAAGTGGTCAATTTAGATGTGAACGCAGTAACAAGATATGGAGCAAAGGGGATTGACCCCAAAATAATTAAGGAAGTTGCTTGGCCATATACTCGACAACTGGTGGACAAGATTTAAGCTGCAGATAATCCATAAGAATTGACTAAAGTCAAATTAGATGAAGAAAACCTTTCAATCCCCATTAGCGTGATCAAGGAATTGTTTCCTGATCTATTGCACACAAAAAATACACCCTTGATTTGGAAAACAATCCACCATACACTCAGTAATTACAATTTTACAATACTATGGATGTACATATATATATATACTAGTTAATTTGAGTATGGTTGAGGGTGATAGCCGATAGTGGAGCGCCCATCAACGTTGTTTCAACCAAGCTGGTGAAGAGGATGAAACTCTCGCCTGATTTAGAACACAAGAAAGAATAGGGGATAGCCAGGATGAATACCACCATCTCATGTGGAGCATATAGCAATCTACCTCATCGATTTAGATCCTTAGTGGTATCTGATCCAGCAAAAATTTTGGCCAACAAAAACTAAGATATTCTGATTGGGACAGAGTTTCTACAAAAATATGGAGTTAAGTGTAACTTTGAGAATAATACGTTGACCATATTGGATTAGAAGTTACCATTGAAAATCAGAAAGATGGGAAAGCTCCATTGACTAGGAGAAATATCTTCATCAATCTGATCTACAATGACAGGAATTTTCCCAATTTGATACCAACTATTTGACCAGAAGCAATGAGAAATGCCAATAGATTTTTAGAAAATAGGGGAATTTTGCTGAGGATTAAGAGTGCAAGAACCCTACCACCGGGATCACAGATAATAGTCAACATGGGGTTGACATTGGAGATACCTGAGCTGCTGTATGGGGAAGTTGGAAGCCCCTGGAAGAAGTCCAGAGTAGAGCCTTGGGTGTCTCCTTGTATAATTAAACCAGGCCATGGAGAAAGTTTGAGTTCTCCTGGTGAATTTGAGTGAAAACTGATGAAGATTGAGAAGAATTAGATCGTTGCGCTTGTTCATCTAACCCCAACGGCTGATTTGAAGAAATTCCACAGTTTTTGGGACCCTTGATGTGGGATTATTGGCAGGGGTGACTAAAAGTATTAATTTATTAGTCAATTAAGAGCAGCTCTCTGATCTGACAGACAGATAGCAGGAGGAGGTGCTTGAGCTATTTGACAAGCATTGGGAAGTATAAGCCCAAGTTAATCACGATTTGGGATGTGTGAGAGATTTAATCTACAAGGACAATACCGGGGAAAATTTTCAATAAGGATGAGACTGCTTCAATGGTTGAAGGCAGCCAAAGTGGTAGTAGAGGAAGAAATCAGCAAACAAGTGAATCATGGTCTTCTAGCTCTGTCATCAGTCCCTGGGTGAGCTCTATCCTTATTGTGAAGAAGAAGGATGGCTCTAATCAGGTGGTGTTTGACTATTGGAAGCTGAAAAAGATTATGAAGAAGGATTGATATTCACTACTAAGAATTAATGATGTGTTAGATCGATTGGGAAAAGCAAAGTATTTCTCCACAAAGGATCTAATATTAAAATACTGGCAAATTGATTTGCCAAGAGAAGACCAAGTTAAATTCGTGATTATCACCGCGCAGGGGCTTTATCAACTGAAGAGGATGCCCCAGGGTCTATGCAATGCGCCTGCGACGTTACATAGGGCCAGGGACGCCATACTGAATGACCTGAAGTTGTCATGCGTCCAGGTGTACTTGGACGATATAATTTGTTTAGTAGGACGTTCACTGACCATTTACTCTACTTTGAGGAAATTTTTAAGTGACTATCCATGGCCAACCCGAAGATTAAGCTGAGGAAGTGGCACTTCCCTAAGAAAGGGTTAAAGTAACTGGGAGTATAATCAACTCTAGTGGACTGCAGCTGCAAGCCCAGAATATCGAAGCCATAGAGTGAATGGCTGTACAAAAGAGTGACTGAGATATCCAAGTGTTCCTTAGAATGGTTGGATACTATAGAAGATTTATTTGGGATTTTGCAAGAATCGCTGAGCCCCTCTTCCATTTATTGAAGGGTCCAAAAAAGGATTCATCTGTAGTGAAGAGGCCCAGAGTTCCTTCAATGAATTGCGCCAGTATTTAATAGATTCTCCAATTCTGTTTTATCTGATTTTGAGTAAAATTTATAATACAAATTGATGCTTTATTAATGGTGACTGGCGCCATACTGAGCCAAGTAGATGAACTTGGGTTTGAACCTATGGTGGCGTATGTAAGATGGACACTCTCAGCTACTGAGAGGAATTCCACCATGACTGAGCGTGAATGCCTTAAGGTCATTTACACCTGTAAATAGTTTTGGGTGTATATCCATGGAACGCACTATAAAGTGTTGATGGACCACTCCTCGTTGCATTGGCTGCACAATTTAAGAGAACAAGAAGGACGACTGGCCCAATGGGCACTAAAGCTACAGACTTACAATTATGAGATAGTCCACCATGCTGGAGCTTCTCATGAGAATGAGGAAGGCTTATCACGACTACCAATGGTCCAGGTGGTATACCAGCAAGCGGATGAGCTATTCCAGAAAATGTGCAATGGAGAAATTGGGAACAAGCCCCGAGAAATCCAAGGTGCACTTCAAAAATGATGGAAAACACCATGACCATGGATGGACAAGTTTTTATGATGATTGATGGGAAGTTATTACTATTCCTAAAGCTGTCAGAATGAGTGGCTATAATTCAAGCCGCTCATGAGGTTGTCAGACACAAAGGCCTAAGGAAGATGACTGATCATATTTGCCAGTATTACTACTGGGAGTCCATCAATTATGATGTAGTGGACTATCTGGTTTGTTGTGTGGAGTGCCAGTTGCACAAGTTGCACAAGAACATGACTGGATACTGACTGTTCCACCCTGAATTTACTTGGCATAAGGTGTCCATTAATGTGATGGGACCACTAACCATGATACCAGGGGCATCAAATATATCATAGTTACGATCAACCATCTGATGAGATGGGTTAGGATGAAGGCACTGGCAAAAGTAGATGCTAATAGCACTGCAAAGATTATCCTAGATCAAGTAGTATACTGACATGGATGCCTGCAGGTCCTGCTGAGCAACAATGGAATAAATTTTACATCTCATGTGATCCTACAATTCAATGAAATAATGGGGATATGAGGAGTCATGTCTGTACCATACCAGCTGGAGATGAATAGACTGTTAGAACGGGTCAATGGGACGCTGCCCACAATGCTGAGTAAGCTGATCTTAGGGAGAACTTCTGCGTGGGGAATGTACCTTAGTCTGGTGACGTTCACCTACAACATAAGTCATCATATGACAATGTAAAATATGCCATTTGAGTTGCTATATGGAAGGAATACCACGTTGCCACCAATTTTATATTCAGTGGTGGAACCAACATCAGGGATGAGTGGTAAGAAGTACCTGAACTGATTGATAAATATCTTGATCAAATGCAATTGCAAGCATATGATAAAACTTAAAAAGAAAAGGATTCGAGTGAAATTGATGGGTGATAAAAACTGACTGGCCTTATCAAAATACAAAATAGGCGAAATAGTTGCCTATTACAATACACATGGTTACAATAGAAGAAAAAAGTTGGATGCATTGTAGTTGGGTCCATTTGAGGTTATTGCTAAGATGGTGATGGATGCCTATTCCATCAAGAAACTCATGAATGGAAGAATAGTAAATCAAGTTCAGGCTAAGTATTTTAAGCATTGGATTGATGAAAAAAATAAAAAATGAAAAAAGTTCCCAAAGGACCGCTGAACCATTAAGTTGGTTATGTCCTGATAATTTTGGTTAAGTCCAAAAAAGGACCACTGAAACAAACTAGATGCTAAGTCTTAAAAATAAGACCTCTGAACTAAATAAAACTGGTAGGTCTAAGTATACCTAGGAACTAGTTTTGGGCAATAAATAGAAAATATGGACTGCTGAACTGAGAAAAATTTAAGTTCCATATTGAAAAAGAAAAAATAATAAAATAAAAAATTGATTAAATATATTATAAAATTTTATAATTATTAAAAATGAATAGAAAAAAGATATACTTTTATAATTTTTTATTGGTTATCCTTGACTTGGGTATGATTACGCCTATGTCGTCTCTTTGGGGAAGGAGAATGGATCATAGTAGGAGTAAATAACCCATCAAAATCTATGTGAGATTGGACATTATCAAGGGCAAGTCCTACTCAAAACCAAGTTTATTGAGCGAGGCTGATCCCTGAAATAAAGCGACTAGGTGTCATGGAAACGGCAGAAGAAGTTTAGACCAGCCTGCCAGTTGGGATGCAAAAGCACCCAAAAAGCAAGCCAGAATGCCATAGGCATTGCTGACTGGATGACTTGGTATGGAGCCAGGCAGTGGGAAATGACAAAGTGTTGGTGCAGCAACATGGTGAGAATGATCCCAATGACAAAACACACTGAACCCACTCCTGACCCAGGGGGTCTTGCTGCAGGGGGTGGAATCACTGGGATAATCTTGATAAGATCCTCAGCAAATGGTGCCATCTCAACTGGGGTGACAAGGAGATGGATTCTCTCTTGCAATTGGTAAGCATATGGCCACAAGATCCCCGTGTATTGCTGCCAAAATTTAGCAATCATGGGGTTGTAGAGCTAAAAGTATCAGACTTGCTGAACCCAATTGACAATGGAGGGGGACATAGTGACCAAGAGTGCTGGTAGAACTCATCCGGTGAATGGACCAATGGGCCACCAGGGAAATGCCATCAGGGATGTGGTCAGAAGAAAGAAAAATTTGTTTAGTTTTTTGTAAAATTTTATTTGAAGGAAAGTAAGAAAGTTGACCAACAAATTTCTCAGTGCTATGCAACTGATTAAATAGTAGTAGATTGGGATAGTGACAAGACAGGATCAGGTCCCACAAATTCTACCTAACCAGCGAATTATTCGGGAATGGATGGTTTTATTCCTTGAGAACTGACATCACAAAATTTGGTGGTGGGCTGAGTCTCTGTCAGTTTGACCTCAGACATATGAACTGGGGCTCGGTTACATTTCTGATGGTTGGCATGATGGAATTTGGCCCAATGAGTGATGGGAATCCCCCAAGGCCACCCCACATAAGGGCGGGTCCATTTGGTTGGGAATGGGCTTGGGACACCCAACCTGCCCGCACTTGGTCACTGAACCATCTGTTTGGTCAATGGCAGCACATCAGCTGCAACACCCAAATTGCCAACTGAGGGCTTCAAACCCTCGTTGCTGGCGCCTGATGTTAGTTCTATCAGCTTATTGATCAAATTGGATCCATCGGGTGTTCCAGCTGATACCTCAGTCTTCATGCCTTTCCAGCCATTTGAGATTTGGCCATCGGTCAGATTGCCACTCAAATTAGGAATGACCAATTTTAATTCAGCAATCTCAGCACAGATTTTGCTAATTCCCCACAACAGTTCTGCCAAGGTGAGTGTGGGTACTGGGGGTGGGATCTGAAGTGGGAGAGCTGTTACCCATCGCTCATCTACTATTGAGTGAGATCGCCCTGAGTAATGAGGGGTACCGCCATCCTCTTTGGTGTCTTTTTATTTGGGAAAGGGAAGATGGCCCAATCAAGAGCCAAGAGACGTTCCCCTAGGACTTACACTAGGGGAAGAGAAATGGAAATATCAGAATATGACAAATGTGATACCCCAGATCAGGGAGGGAAGCAACAGAACAAGAAGAGGAGTCAGCGAATAACCCTGAGTAATATTATATGGCATTGGATCCAGAAGATTGGTCTTGAGTGCTTGATACTGGGCTTTGTCAAGAACATTAAACATATGGTCTGGCATCAAGCAAGGGATACTAGGTGGGGGTTGCCAAATCATGCCCCCTATTAAAGCCATCATAGGAAGATACCAATGGGACAAGCCATAAACAAGATAGTTGTGCAGGGAGAAAATGGCATCCTGCAGATGATGACTATGAGCTTCTTGAAAATGAAAGCAGAATGAGCAATGAAATCCAGGGAGAGGCAGGAAGCTTTGTGGCCCAACTTCGAAGAACTTGGCCAGCAAAGCAAAGAGCATAGGCGGCAACTTCTTGATATAAGAATGTGTTCAAGATTGGAGGAGTTCAGAACTATTGATAGAGCCTCAGTTACTTGGGCCCTCAATTCTGCATAGGGGAGTTCAAAATGTTTGCTGTTTCCAATGGCTAGTTTGGTTGACAAAACAGATGGCTTGTAATACTGGCTGATTTGGAAAAGGAACTCCAAAAGCAAGTCTGATCCAGCAAGGAATGATTGATTGATAGTAGAGGGCATTGCTTCAGGAGGTTTGACGATGAAGGAGAATCTACAAATAGAGCCAAATTCAGGAGAGTTTCAAAATCTAGCCCAGTAATTGATGACAGAGGAAGGATTGGTTACAAGTTGTTTGAAACAATTGCTAACCTGGTTTTGTTGGGGTTGGATACCATTTCCAGTAATTTCACAGAAGGACTGGCCATGGGTACTTAACTGGGAGTATGAGTCCTGGGAGGACCATAGAAGAGGTTCCAGCGCGCAGATTGACTCATTAGCTGAAAAATCTGAAGGTCTTTATCAGACATGCTATCAAGCATTTGTTGGTACCAAGACTCCATATTCGACATATGAGCTGGACAAGAGGGGGATGTTGGACTTTTATGTTAGTTGACATTATGTACTCCAAAATCAATCAAGCCCTATTTTTTGAGAAAATAAACTCAAAATTAATGAGATAAGCTCTCCAGAGAAGAATTAAGAATGATATGAATCCAAGAGGTTATTATGAGAAGATAAAGAGGGCAAATATAAATGAGCATTCTTAATTATGCCACAAAATGAATATCAATGGCAAGAATCTCCTGTTGAGGATGAGGAGAAAAATCAGGGAATCGAAAATGCTGGACCAAAAATCCTGAATATGACAGTGGGTCATATGCCCTGATGGGGGAAAACTGAATCCCTGGATTAATATTATCACAAGTAAATTGATCAGCCTGGCACAAAAAAAGGTCATGGGAACAGCGCTCTGAGTAGGCGATAGCAAGGAGGAAGAGGAAGAGAGCCACATGATGAAGTTCATCCTGAGCAGCGTTGAGTACTAATTGACCATACTCCGCTTGAAACTAAAAAAGTATTTGACCTAGCCCTAAAGTAGTATTCTCCTGTCTGATCCATTTCTCGCTGGAAATCTAGGCAAGATATGGGATGTGTTGTGATTTTTGACCAAATTCCCAGCTGACTAGATTACCAGGGGCCGCTATGGGATAATTCCCTATAGCGAAGTGAATTGGATATAAGTTGACCTTGATTTTGGTTAACAATGTTTGATGGATTTAGGTAATTCGCCTGGTTCATATACATCGGTGACTTATCCAGGTGAATGCTTAAGATAGATCGTGCAGAGTTGCCAATGAAATGGGGCATCTGATAGTTGATTTATGACTAACTATCAGGTGTACCAATTGGTATTGACCAGGTTTCATCACCAACCAATTGGGAATTTAAGGATCAAGTTGTGAGGTGAGTGATGCCACCTGCAACTAGTGAATCGATCAGTTGGTTTGTGACCTGCCTTAATGAGTAACAAGTCTTATTACCTAAGAAGGTCATATGCCAAATATGATTGGTTTTCTAGGATTGAGAGGAAAACGTTAGGGACACATTTTCTGACTCTTTCTATTTTTGTCTCAAGGATGTCTGATGACAGAATCCTAGCTAGGATGGGGAGGACAATTGCTGATGAGACAACAAAGGGTAAATCAATGGCAATGGCTGCCGTTTCATTGATGAGGTTCCAACTGAGAGTTGGGTGCCAAATTCCCACTATAAATTCCCATAAGACTTCACTTAATAAAAGAAGTAATTACCAGTCTAATTACTAAAGTAATTGCCAGAATTCATTATTAGTTCTATTCTTCTTCAAGGAAATTATTGCTGTGTGCTTTAATTGGAGACTCTTTAGGATAAAGAGTAATGATTGAGGATCCAGAGAAGAGAAGCTGAGCTGAGATGGGAATTGCTTCTGACTGTGTCACCAGAGAGAAGCCATAAACGAGGGTCTGAGAGTGGATCAAGGTAGGTGGTATATGAGAACTAATACCTATTGAGGAATTTTAAGTATTTCAAGGAGGAATACTGGTCAAACGTTGGACCTAATACAAGTGATTTATTCAACTGCGGATAACAATCTTAATGCTATTATCAAATGAATATATATTATCAGACAACGCAAAGGATTGCACAACATTAAACTTGTGCAGCTAATAATCCTGGGAAATATCAAGCAGCGAAGCATAAAAATTTTAACAGTTAGTACTTTGGTGAGTAGCAATCATGGCTTGGTTTTTAACTTGACTGTTACATTCAGCCACAACAGTTACACAAGATAAGTGAATAAATGATGAGGAGCTGGAATATGATTAGAGTATAGACTGAACTTTTTGGCATGCAGATGAAGCATCTTGATTGATGCAGTTCTCATAACCCATGTATAAGCACCAAAGTAATATGTATAGTGTTTTTCTCTCCATATATTGAGCACCATGATGTCATTTTACAAACTCAACCTCCGAGTACCTTATGAGATGTGATGAGGTGGAAGTATATCTTATAAGGGTGAGGTCAAATGGGTGAACAACGTTGCGCATGCTGTTAGATCACTTGGTTCTAATATAAGAGAAACTGAAATTATGAGATCCATGAGTTTATTAGTCTAGAGGGCTTAGTAGGCCCACAAGCAAAATCTACTGTTTGAAGCACATTGTATTCAGAGCTATCTCAAAAACATAGAGAAACTAGAATAAATTAGCAATAATAGAAGCACTTTTGTATATATATATATGTAAAAGATACTAAATCCATGGTAATTGAGAATGGAGAATCTAACCATGGGAAAAGAAACTAAATTTATCATCAAAGGAGAAGGGGGAAACAATTAGGCTAACTTTAGTTTGGATGAGATTGGTTTTAATGGAGTGTTTAGTGGAAAGTATATAATTAAGTAGTTACATTAGCTATTTATGACATAAAGTAGCAACTAGAAGGGGTGTTATTGTAAGAATTGGATGTACTCAATTTTATTCATGTTATATACAATTGTTATTATAAGTATTACATGTGCGCTCTTATATCTACTATTTACAAACATCATAATGGCACTTGCCATCAACATTACAACGTTTTAAACTTAACTTAACTTTGATTTTTTGACTTCAAAATTAAGTTTGTTCAAATAGTAACCTGATGGTAAATCTATACTAGCATTTATTTGATCAGACTTTTGATGCCACATAAAAAATTCTACTTAAATATATGCTATATTAATTTCTGTTTTTACAAACGAAGTTTGAAAACATTGTTTACAGAAAAAGTTCCCTTAAATTTGATTGTAAAGCATTTTCATTTTTATAAAGCGCCTGAGGGAACTGAGCAGATATATAAAGATCAGATATAGTCTTAGATTCTAGATTAGTCATTAGGCCCTCAGATTAGTCTCAAAGGAACATTTCACCAAGGAAAACCAGTTTCATATCAGATACAGAACCTAAAATGAGGTGTTTATATGACGTACAAATCAGGTAAATCTCACATTTTCATCCCAGTAAGTAACAGTAGCCTTTTAATGAGCTACTATTAATATTAACTCAGATGTTCATTGTCAGAAAGTTTAATATGATCAACTCTAAATATTTATGACAGATCATTAGTTATCCACTGGAATCAAGCTTAAAATATTTTACAATTTAATATCATTTGAGATGATTTGATGCTAAATGATTCAAACCTGGCCAAAATATGAGAATTCTGTCAAAACCCCCAATGATGAGATGAACCTGGTGGAAATTGTAGAAGCTGTGTAGCTGAGATGATGGGCTAGATATTGACCAAAAATATGAGCATAAGATGGAAAACAAAAGAAGAATGGAGGGAGTTGTTTATTAAATAGATGTAGAATATTCTGCAGGCTAAGATTCTAAAGGGTTGAACAGTGGATCAATTTTGCCTAATAATAAAGTTTGTGGTTTTTGGAGATTTTGGTCTCCATTTTTAGATTAGTTTTATTTTTGAAAAACAACAATTGTCATATCACTCTCCCATTGTATTAGTGGGTGCTAGCTCTTTTACAACTTTCAGCGGACTGTAATCCATTATGCCAAATTTCTAACAGGTTGCTCACTTCAGGGGGCCCACTGATTCAACCACATAAGCATGTTTGTCTGTCTATACCAATGTCAGATATATCTAAAACTGACAATAAACCATCTTTTTCTATTGAGTCAGCAAGGTACGCCAAACTTAAAATGTCCTGGACACCTTATGCTTAACCAACAATGTGCTGCGTTGTGAGCGTAAATCCCTGAGGATAATATTTTAGCATTGTCCGTGCAACATTGTGACCTTGACCTGAAGAACAAGTTATTAGTAGACCATCTCAGCATCACAGTCAACTGACTGCAGCGTTGGGCTTAGATTGGATGAGTAACCTTATTACTGTAATTTCTGATGTGACTCAGTGACCATCAAGAGGACGACAGTGAAGACCAGGGGCTCTGTGATAAGGGAGTAGCTGAGGGAGTGGAAGAAGAGCCCTTCACCACCCAAGCAGGCTGTGGAAGTCAGTTTTCTCATAGTAGTAGATCCAGAAATGATTCCGCCTCATCAGAATGAGTTCTTTATTGTTTGAAGTGTTGCTGACTGAAGAAGCCACACCAGCACCCATACTGGCTGATGAGCCAAGTCTCGCTTTCCCTTCTGTGTCCTCCACTCATTGAGAGTCAAGTTATGCCCAATGAGAAGTTCCTCAGTTTGCCCTGAGAGCTCTTAGTTTCGAACATGATGAAGGTGTGTGCATCAATAAGTTGTCCCCATTCAATTGGGATGGAAATATGCATGGGTTCTTAAAGCAATTTGATTTTGCTATGGAGGGGATTTAAGCCTATGTAAGGCAAATTTGTTGATCTCTACCCTAAATGTTGATATCAACGACCAGTTTACATGCTATTTAAAAGACGTCTACGTCACCTACATTGAAGTCAAATTGATGGTGCTGTACTTGTTTGTTGGGTAGTAAAAACGGCTCAGCGGAAGGTCAATTTCTTTACCATTGGGTTCAGCGGAATGAGACCTTGACAGAGTTCACTGACTGATTTACTTCTGAAGCACACGTCTTAGTTGGGGCAGGCACGTTGTCTGAGGCTGATGTTGGAATCATAATGACTGCAGTGGTGAAATTGCACTGAGAGCTGAAAAAGTGATGCCTCCAGTTCTGCAAGGGGATATCCCCTTGCTTAAAATTGCTATATATCTACACTGACTGTCTGCTACATTCAAAATGCTTAATTTGAAGCATAAGCCTTTAACAACTGCCGCTGGGGCTCTACTTTGAGGGGCACCAATGATTGACTTACAATCCACTGGCTAACCCTCATCTGTGATACAATTTTTCGGGTCTCCCTCATCCATCATATAACCCTTGGCCAAATTATAGCCCCTCGCTCAACCCTTGTTCAAGCCATTTCAGGATACTCATAGATGGGATTCTTTTGGAATAACGTGTTATGCATGCAATCACCTCAGTCACATTAATTTAAACTGTCACGCTAACTGGCAGGTCCACGTCGTACAGTCAGACTAGTATGACCAGGAAAAAGAAAAGAGAAGTAGAGATAGGACTCTCTACTTCATCCAGTTCAATTTCAATTGTCCATCTGAAAAAAATGAGATGCTTTACACCAGACCTTGTAATCCTGTGGATAAGTTGCTCTATCAATAAACTGTTGACAACTTACACGTGCTGAATTGTTTGCCATCCTAAAAGGTCATGATGGAGAAGGGCCATCAGTGAATGCCAAAACCCTATGCCTTTCAGATTCTGGAGCAAGCTTCTTCCAACAAGCCCCAAACCTCTTCTAATGCGCCACCACTGTTAGGGTGATGTTGTTATCCTGATAGAGACAATTATCAAGGAGTACCCAAAAGCTGGATTAGATTCATGTGGCTCCTTGAGAGAAGCGATTCCCTGAATATTCAGATATTAAATACCCAAGGTTTTTCTTATTTGAAGTTCACATATTGTGATATTTTTGTTGCAAAAACCAAAGTTCATGAGATTATAGATATGGGCGCATCTTTTACATTTTATTGACCAAGTTGATGGCTAAGTTAGCACTGAAACCTGACATGGAGCATCGGATGGTGTATGGAACTGCTGGTGAGGAATGCACTATTTCATAAGGCGCGTATAGTTGCTATGCTGCAATTTGGGTCAATTGTTGTCTCTTCACCAATGATTGTGTTGCCAAAATAGCAACTATGACATGCTGATAGAAGCAGCTTTCATGCGCCACTTTTGTGAAGTAGTTGATATGGTGGAAGAGATGTTTTAGATCCTAGTCAGAGATCACAGTTTAGTTCACTTTTAGTGTAGTGCCAAAGTATTCTATCTGCTTGGTGCAAGTAAATCTTGAGTACTATGATGGAGCAATTCCTGTCTGCTACCAGCACTTAGAGTAAAACTATGGTCCTCCCTCATCAGATATATGGTTATCAGGGGTTACCCCTCTAAATTTTGGCTGCTGTTACAATCCCCTCTGGCCACTAAGTTATCATGGGGAAGAGCTTGAGATCGAGATACCTAAAGGGCTTTGTGGGGAGGTCCTGGGCCCCTATCAGAACTCTCTCCTTGAACCCCGCGTGGCCCTGAGCATTGTATTAGATGTAAAAGAGGAAGTCAAAGTGTTGCTAGCCAACCTACAGAAAGGGCCGTTGAAGTTCCGCCAACATCAGCTGGTGGCATACTTGCATCTGCTTTCTGTCAGTGAAATCTTACAGGTTCACAAATTTGGATTTCTGAACAGATTTGGTCTTCCCATTCCTACCAGACAACTCCCCAGAGTAATGGCAGTGGTTTCACAAGAAGCTCTAGTGAAGTTAGTAATATAACAGAAGGACTGATTATTGGTTTTATTGGAGAACTTATTGGGAGGTTTTTGCGGATAATTATCATGATTTGGGATGCACCCATGAAGTCAATCATTGGGTGGACATGAGGACCACCTTCCTATTCAGTCCTGGCAAATCCTTCGCTCAAGAGCTGCTGTGTAAATAATGTCTGATGTATTATAAAAGCTGCTGGAGCAGGGAATGATGGAGCTGCCCCAGAGTCCTTGGTCTTCACCCGTACTAATTGTTAAAAGGAAGGATGGCACCAACCAGGTAGTAATCAGCTACCAGAATTTGAAAGGCATTACCAAAAAATATTCATATACATTGCCTTATATCAATAATTCTTTAGATTGGTTAGGCAGAGCTTGATATTTTTAGCCATAGACCTAATATCAGGTTATTGGCAAATTAAGTTGCCTGCGGCAAAACAAGAGAAGTGCGCATGATCACTTCCAACTGGCTATTCCAGACCGCTCATATGCTGCAAATGCTATGATACATCCCAGCTAAGTTCTGATAGGTCATGAACACCATTCTGGGGGATTTGAGGTTGTCATGAGTCCTTGTCTATCTTGACGACATCAACGTTTTCTCATGAACGTTTTTATAGCATCTGGATCATTTGGAGTAGGTATTCCGCCATCTTGCTGAGGCCAACATAAAGATTAAGCTTCAAACATGCTACTTCTTCAAAAAATAACTAGAGTAGCTTGGGTTTGTGGTAGACTCAAAAAGACTTAGGTCACAACTAACTTAAAGTAGAAGCCATCGGAAAAATGGCCTGACCAGGTACCAAGCTGGAAATTCATGTGTTTTAAGGCATGTCAGGTACTATGACGCTTTGTTCCAACTTTTAGTAGTATCTGGGCCCCACTCTTTGAGCTTCTGAAGAAGGGCGCAACGTTTAAATGGACGGAACGTCACCAAAAGTTCCTTTGACACACCTTGGATGGCGTTGATTAACGCATTAGTGCTTCAATATCCAAACTTCTAAAAGGAGTTCATTGTCCAGATAGATACATCCCTTTCTGCCATTGAAATGGTACTATCCCAACAAGACAATGAGGGGTGGAGCATCCCTTCGCTTATTGCAGCAAAATTCTGCACTGTCATGAGCGGAATTACACAATGACCTAGCAGGAGTGCCTAGAAGCTTTACTACAAGTAAGCAGTTCCAGGTGTAATTTCATTTAGTTAAATTTAATGTTGTGACTGAACACGCTTCATTAAGTTGGTTGCAGAATCTCCAAGGGCTGGAAGAAAGCCTTGCATGATAGGCTCTCAATATTCAAGCCTATGTCTTTAAAATCTTCGCCGTCCTTGTGCAAATAATCATAATGCCAAATGTCTACCCTAGCTACCAACGGACGCCATGATGGCAGATCTGGGTGATTTGCTGTATGAAAAAATGGTCAGTGATAATTATGCTACCAAACCAACTCAAGTTATTTGGGCATTGGACGGAATGAGGTCTATCACTTTCTAGAAAAATGGTGAGCTATAAAAGAAGGTCGGTGAGGTTACTATGAACTTTCAAAATCCTCTGCTCAGCTGGACATTATTTTGATTTCTCACAAGGCGGTAGGTAATGGAGGGGCATGCAAAACGTTGGAGTTCCTATGACCACACTGTTTGGGAAATCATGCACTTTGATGTTCTTAATACAATCTCCAGTTGTCACCAATGTCAAGTATAAAAGCCCTTTTGACAGAAAACATCATATTGGCTGGTGAAACCTCATTTTGCTTGGCATACAGTATCCATTGACGTTGTGGGACCTTTGCCAATGGGTGTTGTAAAATTTACTGTTTTGAGATTATTATTGGCAAACAACCCCGTAAACTTATTACTGCACAGGTTTGGTTTCTTGTGCACTTTATATGCGTTGTATAGTATAAAAGATTATTGGTTGATCATAGTATGACGACTATTATCCATAGTTGTGTGAAATTCTTATATCAAGGCCCAATGCTCGGCCATTATTCCCAATTAAAAATACTTGAGATGTTGCGATCTAGGGATTTGTTCCCTCATTCTGTCCAACCTGGTCTTCTCTGAGATTCCGTGGTGACAGTCTCTTCAGTCCAACACACAGTTGACAGCAATCCCCAATTGTTTCTCCTTCTTCTCTAGATCCCCGCTCAGATCTTTACTCTTTTCTCTAAGAGTCTCCCAATTATTGCACATAGCAACAATATCCTTGAGAATAATAGAACAATTGAAAGCTGATGCTAGTTTACTAAAACTATATACCAGATGAAAAACTGTAGAACTTCTTTCCTAAAATGCTATTCTCATAAATACTGTTTTTGCTGTTTTTTATTATAAGTGAGTTCTAGGGAATTTATAGTGGGTGTTCAGTTGTCTAACCCTCAGTTGACACCTCTTCAATGAAATGGAAGCCTTTGCCATTGAATCATCCATCCTCATCTCAGCAGTGATGGTCTTCCCCATCCTGGCTAGGATTCCATCATTGGACATCCTTAAGACCTAAACGTAAAGAGTCAGAAAATGTGTCCCTAATGTTTTCCTGTCGATCTAAGTGAACCAACCATATTTGGCTAGAGACCTGCTTAGGTAATGTGACTTATTAACCATCAAGACATGTCACGCACCAACTGATCAATTTGCTAGTTGCGGGCAGCATCAATCACCTCGCAACTTGATCCTTAAATTCCTAATTGGTTTGTGATGAAACATGACTGATCCCAATTTGTACACCTGATAATTAATCATCAATCAACTATCAGATGCCCCCATTTCATTGACAACTCTGCACGAAAAATATATCTTAAGCATTCACCTGGATTGATCACCGATGGATCTGAACCAGGCAAATATCCCAAAATCTCCCAAACATAGTTACTCCAAAATTTGGGCTAACCTGTTTCCAATTCACCTCTTATTAGGGATTTATCCCCTAGCGATTCCTGGTAATCTAGCAGGCTGGGAATATAGGCAAAAATCACAACACATCCCCTCTCTTGCCTAGATTTTCAGTGAGAAAAGGACCAGGGCATGAGAACACCGCTTTGGACACTTGGTCAAATACTTTATTGGCTCAAGCATAGAGCAATCATCAATACTCAACGCTGCTTGGGACAACCTTCGGCATGTGGCACTCTTTCTCTTCCTCCTCACTACTGCCTACTCAGAGCGCGGTCCCCATGATTTACTGTAATGCTGGGCTGATTGATTTACTTGTTATGATATTAGTCCTAGGATCAGGTTTTCCCCCTGTCAGGGCATATGACCCACTTTCATATTCAGGATTTATGGTCTAACATCCTTAATTTCCTGATTTTCTCCTCATCCTAGACAGGAGACTCTTGCCATTGATGTTCATTTCACAGCCAAATTAAGAATACTTATTTTTGTTCACCCTTGTTATTTTTCTCATAACCTCTTGGCTCAAGTCTTTCCTAACTATTCTCTTGGAGAGCTTATCCCATTAATTTTGAGATTAATTTCTCCAAAATTAGAGCTTAATGTGTTGTAGAGTGCATAATGTCAACTCCCATATAAGTCTGACATACCCCCTCCAATACAGTCATATGTCAAATTATGAGTCACAGTACCAGCAGCTTCTAAATAGTTTGTCTGATCAAGATCCCCAGCTCTTCCAGCAGATGAGTTGGGATGCGTGACAGAACCTCTTCTATGGTCCTTACAGGACTCATACGCCTAGTCTGGCACCAGTGGCTAGTCCTTCCGTCAAATTACCAGAAACGGTAACTAATCCCTCCAAAACCAGGCTTGCGATCATTTCAAAAAACTCTCAGCCAATTCTTCCTCTGCTGTCAATTCCAAAGTTAGATTTTTAAAACTCTCCTGTATTTGGCTCCTTTCGCTGATGCACTGACCATCATCATGGATGCTCTAAAGATTATGCCTTTCTCTCTTGATTGCTCTTTTCTTGCCAGGTCAGACCTGCTTCCTGAGTTCCTCTTCTGACTTGGACAATACTAAAAACCCGCTGTCCTGGCTACTGAGCTCATCATTGGTAACAGTGTTCATTTTGAGCTCCCCTACGCCAAACTCTAGGCCCAAGTCACTGAGGCTTTGTCCTAGCACTAAATCCCTCCAATCTTGAGAACATCCTAGATTGGGATATCGCTTCTTATACTCTTTTCTTTTCTGGTTAAGTTCTTCAAAGTTGGTCCATGAAGCTTCCAGCCTCTCCCAGGTTTCACCACTCCTTCAGCTTCAGCTTCCAAGAAGCCTGTAATCATCGCTTGCAAGACGCCATTAACTCCCTGCACAACTATCTCATCTCTGGCGCTTCCCATCAGTATCTTCTGCTGATGGCATTAGTAGGGGGCATGATTCAGCAACCTCTTTCAAGCATCCCTTGTTCGCTGCTGGCCCATATGTCCAGTGTTTTTGGTAAATCCCATCGTCAGGCGCTCAAGACTAATCTTCTAGATCTGGTGCCATATCAGGATTACTTGGTATTATTTGCCAACTACCTCTTTTTATACTGTTGCTTTCCTCCTCACTCCGGGGTTTTGCAATTGGCTTCTTCTGACATTTCAATTTCTCTTCCCCTAGTCGCTTTCTCACAGGGCTCTGCATCCGCTCAAAGGACTTGGTTTCATGTAGTTCTAGCCCTTGCTAACATCTGATCTCACATTGATTTTGATGGGCTGTTCAATTCCTACTGTGATCCATCCTCCCTCCCTCAAGAGGTGACATAGGCAGAATCATCCCCATATCAAGGACAATTAATAAAAATAAAAATTATATAACTATATCAGTTTCTTCTATGCAGTTTATAATAATATTTATTTTTTCCAATATCTTTTATCAATTTTTATTTTTATTCTTCTTTTTTCCATGGGACTTGACCTTGTTTCAGTTCAGCGGTCCAACTTTTTATTTTATCCCAAACTGGGTCCTGGCTACTTAAACCTGCCATTTTTCTATGGTTCAGAGGTCCCTTTTTTGGACTTAACCATATAGATTGGTTCAAAGGTCCTTTTTTGGAATTGACCTAATTATCAGGACATGACCAACTTAATGGTTCATCAGTCCATCAGGAACTCTTTTAATTTTTTCATTGATCCATCTCTTCACGTACTTAGCATGGACTCAATTCACAACTCTTCCATCCAAAAGAATCTTGATGGATTAGGCATCAGTCACCATCTTGGCAATAACTTCAAACAGACCTGACCACAACACATCTAGTTTGTTTCTTCTTTCAAAATCAAGTGTATCGCAATAGCCTACTCTAGCCTATTCAATATTTTGCTAAGGCTGGTCAGTTCTTATCGTCCATTGATTTCACTTGTATCCTTTTCTTCAACATAGTATCAAATGCTTGCAATTGCATATCAATAAGGATATTTTTCAGTCAGTTCAAGTACTTTTCAGCACTCATCCCAACGTTGGTTCCACCACCGAGTATAAAATTGGCAGCAATGCGGCCTTTCTCCCATACAACAACTCAAACGGCGTTTTTCCCATTGCCATATAATGACTGATATTGTAGGCGAACATCACCAAACTCAGGTACATTCCCCATGCGGAAGTTCTTCCTGCAACCAGCTTCCTCAGCGTCATGACCAGCATTCCATTTACTAGTTCTATCAGTCCATTTTTTTCCATCTGGTAGGGTACTGACATGACTCCTCTGATCCCCATTATCTCATTCGATCATGTGATCACATGAGATGTGAAGTTTGTTCCATTATCGCTAAGCAGGACCTGACCTGCGGACATCCATGTTGATATACTACTTGATCCATGATGAACCTCGTGGTGCTGGTAGCATCTACTTTTTTCCAGAGCCTTCATATCAACCCATCTCATCAGATGGTCAGTAGCAACTATTATGTACTTGACCCCCTGTGCTCATCATCAACGGTACCATTACATTAATGGACACTGTATGCCAGGAAAATCCAGGGAGGACCAGTTGGTATCCAGTTGTATTCTTATGTGGCTTGTGCAGTTGACACTCCATACAACAAGCTAGATAGTCCACGACATTGTAGTTGATCACCTCCTAATAGTAGTACTGGTTAATATGATTGATTGTTTTTCTAAGGCCTCCATGCCCAACAACCTTATGAGCGGCTTAAGCGATAGCTTCTCTTTCTGACAGCTTCATTAATAATAACCACTTCCTGTTAATCGACTTAAACACTTGTCCATCCATGATCTCAGTGTTTTTCATCACTTTCTGAAGCGAACCTTTGATTTCTCAGGGCTTGTTCCCAATTTCTCTGTTGACCATTCTCTAGAATAGCTCATCCTCCTGCAGGTATACCATCTGGACCATTGATAACTGCAATAAGCCATCCATTCTGGTGAGAAGCCCCCACTTAGTGGACAATCTCATAATTGTAAGCCTGTAGCTTAAGTGCCCATTGGGACAGTCGTCCTTCTGGTTCTCTTAGGTTGTGGAGCCAATGCAACAAAGAGTGGTTCGTCACCACTTTAAAGTGCATTCCATGGATATACACCTGAAACTGCTTACAGGCATAAATGACCGCAAGGCATTCACACTCAGTTACAGTGTAGTTCCTCTCAGCGGCTGAGAGTGTCCTGCTCACATACGCCATTGGATGTTCATCTCCAAGTTCATCTACTTGGCTTAGTATGGTGCCAATCGCTATCAACAAAGCATCAGTTTGTATAATAAACTCTTGATCAAAATTTGGATATTTAAAAATTGGAGAATTTAATAGATACCAGCATAGCTCATCGGAGGGTTTCTTGGGCTTCTTCATTCCATACAAATCCTTTTTTCAAATCCTTTAATAGATGGAATAAAGGCTCAGCTATTCAGGAAAAGTCCTGAATAATCTTCTGTTGTATCCAACCATCTTAAGGAATACCTGGATGTCTTGGACACTCTTCAGAATAGCCTTACATTTTATGGCTTCTATCTTCTGGGCTTGCAGCTGCAATCCACTAAGTTAGATCACAAATCCCAGATATATAACTCTTTTTTGAATAAGTGACACTTCCTCAGCTTAATCTTC
Organism: Massospora cicadina; assembly: GCA_022478985.1. Lineage (NCBI taxonomy): Eukaryota > Fungi > Entomophthoromycota > Entomophthoromycetes > Entomophthorales > Entomophthoraceae > Massospora > Massospora cicadina. Next base: position 285,869 of record JAKSZP010013167.1, read on the forward strand.
AGGTTAGCCATGGCAGTCACTTGAATACTTCTTCCAAGTGGTGTAGGTAATCAGTAAACGTCCTACTGAACACATTGACATCATCCAAGTATAACAGGATATACAACGACTTCAAATCATTCATTATAGCATCCATGGCCCTCTGGAACGTTGCAGGCGCATTACATAGACCCTGGGGTATCCATGTCGGTTGGTATAGCCCCTGCACAGTAATAATTGCGCATTTTTCCTGGTCTTCTTTTGGCAAGCTGATTTTCTAATATTCCAAGATCAGATCCATCACGGAGAAATACTTCGCTTCTCCTAATTGGTCTAGTGCATCATCAATTCTTTGTAAGGGGATATGTATCCTTCTTTGTAATCTTATTCAGCTTTCAGTAGTTGAGCACCACCCAGTTGGAGCCATCCTTTTTCTTTACGATTAGAATTGGACTCACCCAGGGACTCAATGACAGAACTAGGAGCCCATGCTTCACTAGTTTGCTGATTTCATCTTCCAATACCACTTCAGCTGCTTCCAATCGTTGGATTGGTCTCATCATGATCGGCAAATTTTCTTCAGTGTCAACCATATGGATCACTTCTCTTGCACATCCCAAATCGTGATTGTCCTGGGCATATATTTCCCAATACTTTTAAAATAATTCAAGCACCTCCTCTTGCTAGCCTTCCAACAGATCAGCAAGTTGCTCTCAATCAACTAATAGGTTGATACTCTCAGTTACCCCAGCCGGTAATCCCATCTCATTGAGAGTCCCAAATTGTGGAATCTCCTCAATTTGGTTGTTGGGATCAGATGAACAAACGCAATGATCTGACTCTTCATGATCTTCATCAGTTTTTCACTTAAGTTCTTTAGGAGAACTCAATTTCTCCATGGCCTGGCATTATTGTCCCAGGAGCCACCCAAGGCTCCACTCTGGACTTCTTCCAGGGGCTTCTGACCTCCCCATACAACAGCTCAGGTATATCCAATGTCAACCCCATGTTGACTATCATCTGCGATCCTGGCGGTATGGTCTTCTCATTCTTGATCCTCAGTGAAATTCCCTAGTTCTCTAGAATTTCCGCTGGCATTTCTCGTCACTTCCTACCAACTAATTGGTACCAAATCAGGACAATGCCATCATTGTATATTATATTGATGAAGTTGTTTCTCCTATTCAGCGGAGCTTCACCATCCTTCTGATATACCAATGATAATGTCTGACCCAATATGGTCAACATATTATCCTCAAAGTTACATTTAACTCCATATTTGCATAGAAACTCCGTCCTGATCAGAATGTCATAGTTTTGGTTGGCCAAATTATTGGTGGCGCAGATACCACCAATGACCCAAATCATAGTGGCAAAGTGCTATACGCTCCACAAGAGATGGTGGTGTTCAGCCTGGCTGTCCCATATTCCTTCTTATGTTCCAAGTCTGGTGAGATCTTCATCATCTTTACCAGCTTGGTAGAGACAATGTTGATGGTTACTCCAATGTTGACAATTTCCCTCACTCTCACTAAATTCACTTGTATGTCTATATACATACACTTGGAGTATTGCAAAATATAGTGTTTACTGAGTGTATAGTGGCATTATTTGCCAAATCAAGGGTGTGAATAATTTGCGCTGATAAATCAGAAAACAATCCTTTATCACGCTGAGGGGGATTTACAGATTGGCCTCATCTAATTGGACTTCAGATAATTCTTCAGGATTCTCTGCAGTTTGAATCTTGTCCGCCAGTTGTTGTAAGTATGGCCAGGCAACTTCCTTGATTATCTTGGGGTCAATTCTCTTCGCCCCAAATCTGGTCACTGCATTTACATCCAAATTGACCACTTGATACAGCTGATCCTGTAAGTCATCATCCAAAAACAGATCACTGATATCAATTTCTTCTGTCATGATGCTTGGAGGAACAGGCTTCTCCGCAGCTCTAGACTGTTACCCATCTAGGCTGCGGGCCCTTTTCTCAATTCCTTGGTGGCAGCTGACTCTTTTGCCTGGACCACGTTGATTTGATCCTTCAGCTTCTTGCAGTGCACGGCGAAATGTCCTTTCCCACCACATTGGTAGCAGACCTTTTCCTTCTTATTAAACTGTCTGAATTCTTTGTGCTTATTCCCTGGCACAGTTTGGTTGTTTGTCTCTTTAGCACCTTCATTCCCCTTCATGGGATTCTAATTGCATACCAGACTAGACTTGAAACTTCTATTTGGGGAATTAAATTTTGCTCCCAAAATCTTCAAATTATTTACCATTTGAGAGGTAGATATTTCCATCGTGAACATGGAAGACATCATGCGATGTAAATCTTGATAGGGCTGAAGAGCCGCTTGTAAGGCGATTCTGGCATCAAAGTCATCTAGTACTTTCGCTCCAACCAGGATCTGTGACTCCTGGTAGAACTGATACGAGAAGCTTGCCAAAGACTTGTCTTTATGGAACTGGATTCCCATAAACTCCTGTTTGCACTTCAACATGTGCATCAGACTCCCAAATTCCTTCATGATAGCCGCCTTTGCCTCAGCATATGACCAGCTGTCCCCCTCTAGGTGAGGTAACACTAAGTTTAGACAGTTGGTGTCTAGGCAATTCATGACCATCAACGCCTTTTGACAATCCCCATAGCCATACATGGTCATATTGAACAATTGGAAAAATGCTGGGGTGTTATCCTGATGGAATGTTGGCAATTTCACCATTGCCTTAAATTCCTCTAAGTTATCTCTAGACGATTCTTTAGGTTTGGCCACTCAGTTCACTTGAGGATTGACTTTGGGCGTCATCTCTAAAATGGCAGCAAAAATGGGTGGCATGTTTCTTGGGGTATTCAACTTCCCAAGTATCATGTGAGGACTTCTTTCTTTGGCATTGCTTGTCATATCTGGCTCACAACTGCATTTGTGAGCTTTAAGTTCCTCCACTTGTTTGATCAGTCACTCTATACTGCACTAAATTTTCTCAAATGAACGCATTACACTTCTCGCTCTATTTTTCAGATATAAGGCCTCTCAAAGAAGGTCCCCTTCTTTCTTATTTAACGAAGTTACTTTCCCAAGTAACTTGTTCTTGAAACCTGCAACATTATCGATCCCTTTCTCCATCTTGGCAACTCATTCTTCCAAGGCTGAGAATTCCTGATGATCCTCTGAGTTTAAGGCATTCTGATTCACAGTGGCTAACTCTGTCCACAGTTTGTGCAACTCATCTTTATACAACATTCTTATAAAGATTTCAACTCAACTACACACATGTAGTGAGCACCAACTTGTAAAAATTTACTGTTTCAGATTATTATTGGCAAACAACCCCAGTAAACTTATTACTGAACAGGTTTGGTTTCTTGTGCACTTCGTCTGCGTTGTATAGTACAATAGATTATTAGTTGATGATAGTATGATGATTATTATCCATAGTTGAGTGAAATTCTTATATCAAGGCCCAACGCTTGGCCAGTATTCCCAATTAGAATACTTGAGATGTTGTGATCTAGGTATTTTTCCATCATTCTGTTTAACCTGGTCTTTTCTGAGATTCCCTGGTGACAGTCTCTTCAGTCCAACACACAGTTGACAGCAATCCCCAATTTTTCTCCTTCTTCTCTAGATCCCCGCTCAGATCTTTACTCTTTTCTCTAAGAGTCTCCCAATTATTGCACATAGCAATAATATCCTTGAGAATAAAAGAACAATTGAAATCTGAGGATAGTTTACTAAAACTATATACCAGATGAAAAACTGTAGAACTTCTTTCCTAAAATGATATTCTCACAAATACTGTTTTTGCTGTTTTTTTATTATAAGTGAGTTCTAGGGAATTTATAGTGGGTGTTCAGTTGTCTAACCCTCAGTTGACACCTCTTCAATGAAATGGAAGCCTTTGCCATTGAATCATCCATCCTCATCTCAGCAGTGATGGTCTTCCCCATCCTGGCTAGGATTCCATCATTGGACATCCTTAAGACCTAAACGGAAAGAGTTGGAAAACGTGTTACTAACGTTTTCCTCTCAATCCAAGCAAACCAACCATATTTGGCTAGTGACCTGCTTAGGTAATGGGACTTATTAACCATTAAGTCAGGTCACTAGCCAAATATGGTTGGTTTGCTAGTTACAGGTGGCATCACTCACCTCACAACTTGCTATTCATTCCCAATCAGTCAGTGATGAAACCCAACTAATCCCAATCGGTACATCTGATAGTTAATTGCTATCAGATGACCCTATTTTGTTGTCAACTCCTCCCACCGAGATCTCGAGTATTTGTCCAGATTTATCCCCAATGGATATGACCAGGCAAATATCCCAAAATCCCCCAAACATAGTTACTCTGAAATTTGGGCCAACCAATTTCCAATTCACCTTGCATTAGGGATTTATCCCCTAGCAATTCCTGGTAATCTAGCTGGCTAGGAATATGGGCAAAAATCCCAACAGGTTTGAATCAGTACATGTACATCCTGATAGTAATAGATCATTTGACAAGGTAGGTAGAGGCGCGTTCAATTAGAGATTCTGGGCGGTCACCATAAAATTTCCTATTAGATTGCATAATTCAATGACATGGTTGCACGCAGTTCATACTCACTAATAATGGTACCAACTTCACCTCCATATTCTCAAGTTGAATAAATTAATAGTCATCCGCGGGGTTCTAACAACCCCTTACCATCCTGAGCCTAATGGAATGGTCGTTCAGGTGAACATCACACTGGTGAACATACACAGGAAGCTGGTGGCATATAGAACGCCAAATTTGAGTACCCTCCTCTCTACATCCATCTTCACCTATAACATTAGTTATCACTACACAACTGGGAAGAGCCCCTTACAGCTGCTTAATGGAAGGCACCTAGCTCTGCCTGCACTACTTTATTCCTGTGTAGAAGATCATGGTGGAATTAAACTGTAGCACTATGTGAAGGCTTTGACATCTACACATATTAAACTCTAGACTGAAGCGTACTCAACCAGTCTAGCTAAGAAGATTAGAGATCATGCCACTGCTCAACTATGGTATAGCGGGATTTTGCAGTTTTCAATAGAAGAGAGTGTCCTGTTTCATGACCAGCATGGGTTTGGATGATTGAATAAGTTGGATAGTATATAAATCAGCCCTTTTAGGGTAATAGAAAAGATAAGTGCTGATGCCTACACATCAAGGACCCAGAAAGTGGTCATCTTATCAACTGAGTGCACGCTAAGTTCCTTTGGACATATAACCAATAGAAAATAATAATAAAACCAATAAAACCAATAATATATTGAAATAAAAATACAGATATAGAATATAACTCATAGCTACTGATAGGGTAAGACTCATTTATTTAATGAAGCAAAAACTCCTCAGCGTTAGGCTGCCTCACAATCACCTCTCTGCCTCAGCTCTTTTCAGTGGGATGAACGCTTCTTCCTCTTCCGCGCCTTGAAGGAGGTTAAGACTCACTGGATCCTTTGGGGGTTGGCGGAGGAGGAGGAGGCTGTGTCACTAGATGAGAGGGGAAAGGAATGAGAAGGCGGCAGAGCAGCCAGATGATCGAAATGAATGAACTCCTGGGTTACAAGGAGCAAGGCTCACAGCTACATCTGATGATGGTGTTGGATAACAAGGAATATATGACCAAAGGGGGAGATAGATGGAGCAGATAGCAAAAAAGGAGTTGGGTTCCAGCTCTAGGGAAAACAATGCGCCAAGTTCCAGAAAATACTTGAGGATATCATCCAGGCTGGGATAGGTGTGTGGGAAGGGGGTGGATGCAGAATAGTTCGCTTGATAGGCCCACTCCAGTGCCACCAATGGCGCTACATTGCTGAACTTTATCAACTGGGGAAAAGACCATGTTTCTGAGAAACTTATTATGGGGAGATACTGGGTTGGGTCATTGGCGTCCAGTGCCTTAAATGTGGCAGAAATTACAGAATGCATGCAGTTCAGCTAGCTGTTCTGGAAGTTCAACCCCATAGAGAAAAAGTTATTTGGAGCATATGGAAAATACCCCAACCAGCTATCTATCACTCACAAAGTTAAGCATATCATCCAGTGGAGTGATAATACCACTGGATGAGTGCTGATGATTGGTGGAAGAACTAGATGTCTGAAGCCATCCACCAGGAGCCACACCACTTTAAAAATAAAGGGTTATTGCTTTACTATCCATCCAGCGCAGCTGTGCCACAAGATTGCTAAAGGGGGCACACAAGGATGACATTTGACCAATAAACCCAGGAAGGAGCTCCTCCTGAGCCAAAGCAGTTGTGGCATCTATCACAGGTACTCTTTTGTGGCTAAGAGTAACTGGGAGCTTGATAGTGAAATTTGACTAAGGTCACCCACATCTCTGTTTCACCACAATCTAAGAAGTCTCTCTGAGGTTCAGGATTCAGTTGCAGTTGATGAACAGGAAACAAAAAGAGGACGTTAGCAGAAGCAGGTCCACAGACTTATTGTTTAGTCAAGGGGGAGTAATATCAGGAAATATGATTTGAATGGATGATAAGCCTAAATATTGATGGTGAATCTTTAGTTATCTGATGGAATTGAGTTTTAAATGTTTAAAAATTTTATACAATATGAGATAAGTTGATGCTAAGCAATTTGACATGGCCAAAATATGGAAATTCCGCCAAAATTCACAATGACAAGATAATCCTGTCGAATTTGGAGAAGCTTAGTAGCTGAGAGGATGGGCTAGAGAGTGGCCAAAAAGATGATCATAATATGGGAAATGAAGATAAAAAAGGAGGAAGTTGTTTAGTTGGTAGCTGTAGAGTGATTCTGCAGGCTAAGATTTTAAAGAACTGAACGGTAGAAAATTCTGCCTAATAATAAAAAATGTAGTTCTCAGAGCTCTTGGTCTTCATTTTATTAGTTTGTTGTATTTTTTGAAGGATAGCAATTGTCATATTGCACTCCCATTGTATCAATGGGTGTTAGCTCCTGTACAACTTTTGGCAGATTGTATTTCCATTATGCCAAAATTTCAACATTCATAGTTTCCCTTTTTGGCATATCTTAAAAACTACATTATAAAGCACTTTAATTTAAGAACATGATAGATTATCTATAGTATAGATTTACAATGAGATTTAAATTCTAGCTTTTACTAGTTTAAGCTTAGAACATGGTATTTTAATTACTTAAAGTTTGGATCTTTAATGATGGCATTGCCATAGGGTTGATTTCCTTAAAAAAATAATATAAAAAATCTTTAGCTAAGAGGACTTTACACTTGTTAAAATATGTAGAAGCAAGCTTAACATATGTCAATAAAAGTATTACAAAAATTAAAGCAGTAGTTAGATTAAAATACTATTAATAGTACTTATTCAAGTGTAAAGTTTTAATATGAAAAGCATAAGTATATCATAATCATAAACCCAGCATTCTACCAAATGTATTATATACCACGCCATTAATAGTTGTATACCTTATAGTTCAACAAAGATGCTTTTGCAAGCGTGATACTTCAGTTTACCAAGTTTTGTACGTTTCATTAAAAAATAAAACTCTCTAGATAGTTACTACTGTATATTTTGTACCTAGAGCTACTAAGCCAAAATCAATATATAAATAGATTTTTTGTGGGTTTGTTCCACATATGATTATAAACTACTGATTCAATATCACCAACCCTTGCAAAGATAACTTATGTAACTTTATAAATCACTTTGAGAAGGCTTTAAAAAACAGCAATATATATATATATATATATATATAATATGAAAAAGTATATAGTTTTGAAGAGAATCAGGTTATTGTCCTAGCTGAGAAGTTTAGTGTATTTGGACAATTTAATATTTAAATTAATTTGTCAAGCTGTAGGTGTTTATTTGGCTGATTTGAAAGGTTTAACAGTTTTGATTAAGGGGTTGGTTTTTTTAGCTAATTTGATAAAGTCAAAAACTTGGCTAAGCAGTTAATTTAACTTTAAAAGTTAGTAGATATAATGAGTTACTTATCCCTGGGTGCAATTACGTGTACCAGTAACCCCAACTTTATGTGGGGTACTAAATTCCATAAAGGTGTTAAATCCATTCTGGCTAAGACAAAACATAAATTTCTCCCACCCCTATCACCAATTCATTTTATAAATTAATTATGATATGTAGCTTATTAAAACGAAAGATAGGGTGGTTGCCACGCAGTTAGGTTCCAGCTACTGCTATATCTCTCAAGAATGGTTAGCTAAGAGGTTTAATATCTATCTAGCTATATGATAGGCTTTCCTTTTAGTCAGGTGGTTTGGTAGTTATTAAATTTGATCTGACAAATAATCACCTTCTAGACTAATTTAAAGTTTTTTATCAATGAAAAAGCTAAAAGAAACAATTAGAATCATATTGTAGATTTAACTTGAGAATTTAAGTAAGTCAGCAAGCTACATATAAAAACTCTCATACTTTCTTTATATCCAAATTATGTCAATCTTAGATCAAATTATGACACCCTAAAAATGGGTGAGATGAGATAGCTTAGGTAATTGAGGACAACCTAAAATAAAAAGCCTTTTGGAGCAATACCCATGATAGAACAGATTGCGCAGTCTCACTTTATGATGAAGCTAGGATGGATTATAGGTATAGCCTTTGCAATTTATTACATATAGTTTAGCTCCTACATTAGAGATATAAATTTTGATTGAATCAAATACTTGCCATGAATGATCTTATAATCAATCACACCCAAAATTTAAGGCAGGAGAGGCAGCTGGTACTGTATCCCTACCAATGAGGCCATTTCCTTTTATTTCACAAAAAATAATTTATATATTACATGCAGTTTTACAAACTTTTATAGAGATTAAAGTTTGATTTCAAAATATTTTTTGGAAGCTTTTTGTAGCTTATGTATGGTTTTAACAAATTTTTTCACTTATTATACCTATAAACATAGATGAGCCTAGCGCAGAGTAAAATTTATAACAATTAAAGTCACTAGTGGGATTTATCAATTAAAAAAAATGCCATGATGACCTTTAGCAGATGATAGAAGCCTTTAAACCTCTGTTAAACTTTATCAAGTTAATATATATAAAGAATTTTTTATAGGCATCTGATATCTTTAATGAAGGGTAGGGGTCCATAGCTACAAAGTATTTTCAAAAAATAGTAAGAATATACTCTGCCACTAGAGTGAGGTTAATATGTGCGATATTACCTTAGAAAAATGATTTGAAGATTTAGGAGTATCAAAAATTTCTAGGCGTCCATTGTGTATTCAAAAGGGAATAATCTTATCAACCCTTTAAAAAAATTAGGTTCTGCAATAAAAATAAAAACTTCATAAAGAATCACTCTAAAGTAAATTTTGATTCTATCAGGGGTCAGAGGGTGAAAGCAACAAATAAGAAGATAATGATGTACTAAAATAGCTTTTATTCAAGATGGTATATTAAGAAGCAAGGTTTGGACAACCTGATTGTAGAATTAGAAAGGTGTGTCAGCTTATAATATGATTTTGGTAGTTTAAAAAATTTATTTAACCTTATGATAGTTTAGAATAAAATCTTCGAATCGGTTTATGCATTTATGAATCATCAAATTTAAATTATTGTAGCAATTGTTTTAGAGAAGGAAATCTAATCCGCCTGTAAACACTGGCAATCAAATTTAAGATGGCTTAAAAGATTTCTTATGCCCTTTTTAGGTGACAAGGTAAATGATAACCCTAAAATGGTGACATGGTTGATAAGACAAGATCTAGCCCTAACAAAGTTTGGGTTGAAAAGGGTGCAATTGGATGGTCTAGCCATTAAAGCATGTTAGAATACAAGAGCACATCATTAAGTGGTATTCTGCCAAGATCTAGCATCAAGTCAAGTATGGAGCGCATAGCTACCCAGTCCAGCCTCTTCTATCTAAGGATAGCTGAGGAACATACTGCTGGAAGTGTCTTATTTTTTAAAATGATTTTAGAAATCTTAAAGCATTACTTAAATGAGAAAAACCCATGTTTCTTTATAAATAAAAAGTAATAAACAAAATATTGAGGCCTTAGGTTGGCATAAGGTTAAGCTTTAAAGATTTTTTAAGTCCACATCTGCAGAAAGTATATAGAGTGGTAATCTTAGAGTCAAAAATCACTTTCAAAATAAAAGCGCACAAGTTTTTAAAGGTATAGAACCTTAAGGTTCACTTGGGGTTTTGGGATCTTAATTTAAAAAGTTGGTTTAAAGATGGCTATATTACAAACTTACTACAATCAAGTCTAGAAAAGGAAATACTGCCAAACACAAGTTTTGCATCTGTGGTTAGATCATAAGTTCATTTATATATTTAGTTTCCCAGCTTTTTAGATTTATGACTAGAGTTATCCTTTTTATCACAGCATAAGGATAAGGGATAGTAATGACCAAGGCATTAGTCATCTGATGATTGACACATGGTATTAAATGGCATAATCATAAGGTGGTTAGAATTAAACTCTATTATCAAATTGGCAATTGTTTTTAGCCATGAAGGTATAAGTGCTGGTACAACACTATAAGGTAGAAAAGTGAAATTATATTCATTAGTGTTCTAATATAGGTTATAGTATATGATGCTATTGAAGACTAAAGCTTTTGAAAGGGGGGCTAACCATTATTGTCATACTTGATAATACATAAATAAAAAACCTATATAAATCTGCAATTATGATATGCTACAG